>CM068306.1:86794080-86984709 GCA_034768735.1 Schistosoma mekongi | reverse complement strand
TAAGTTCTTCCATTTTCTACTTTATTTGGTCTATTCATCATTACATCACCATACTTTAACTTATCACTAATGATTATACTATCATTACTATTGTTAACATGGTTATTCTTAGTCATTTGGAAGTTATTGATTCAAGGTGAGTACCACCATCACCTTTCAACACGATACACTATTTAATCTTATTAATATTCAATAACCTTTCAGTACAGGTTATTAACCTTCATACTTATCTAAAGATTAATTGACATGTATTTTTGCTTATTTCAATGTATAATTTTCAAAAATATCTAATCATAACTACTTACCCTATTACATAACGAATTATAGAAGAGAATTTTATCAAAAGTATTTGTCTACCTCTACTACTCTTAACTGTTAGTAACAATTAATTTACAGAGAATGATGATTCAAACAACAAATAGATGTATTCAATTAAATAAAATAACCAATCGCCTAAAAAAACCATCCCATTGAATTTATAAAATTAGCTCATTAGTGACTAACTCTAGGATGTTCCTGAAGTTATAATAATAATAATAATAATAATAATAATAATAATAATTTATTCTCAAGTAACAATTTGTACATGAGAGCATACCAGTTTACAGGCATGATCAGAATGATATTGTATAATCGTAACAGAGTTTTAGTAGAGTTATTGTTATGGAGTTGACGATATACAAAGGTATTAATTAATTAGAAAGCCAACGGTAGCTAGCTTCAACACTTTATAATGCTGCAGTACCAAGGTATATTTTGTATTACAGAACACTTCCAGTAAACAACCGCGCGCTTTTTGTCCCTGGTGCTGTAATCTCAGGGAATAGCTGCTAGAGAGCAGGACGAACCATGGGGACTATCCAGAGACAGGATAAGGCTGGTATTTTAAAGTTTGGATAAGGCAGACAGTTTGTGTGGACTAGTCTTGAGCGGTGAGTTGTTGGTGTATTGATTGCGTTCCAGGCCAGCGTTTGGAGTAAGGTGCTTAAAGGAGATCAGTTCTTTGCCAGTTCAGACCATAGACTCGGGAAGACGGAGACATAGATTATGCGATAGAAGAAATAATATATTTGATTAGTGGTATCAAAATAATCAGTTTCAAACTAGAGTCTTCTTCCGTTTTTATGTTTTTTTTTATTTACTACAACGTACACGATTTTAGTGTTAGCAGTTTTAGTACCCTATTAAGCCATTGTTTATTGATTCGAGGTTTAGTGGTAAGTCGTCGAAGATTTGATACAAGTCTTTTGATTTTAGATATTGGGAGATCAGGCGTTTGAATATTAGGATAGATTTGGTAGTGCGGATATTTTGTGGTAGTTTGTTCCAGAGTTTGCTGTAGAATACGATAAAAAACTTACCGCGATGTTGTGTTTGGTATTTGTCGATAAGTAATGTTGCTTCGTAGTTCCGAAGTTCGTATCTAGGCATTTGGTTCCACATGGGAGAGAAAGCCGAGAATGATATTTCATTGATTACTTTATAGAAGAATGTTAAGTTGTGTCGTAGTCGGCGACGACACAGGGGTTCTAAAGAGAGTGTTTCACATCTAGTCGTGTAGTCCATGTTTCCGTTAGTTGCCAGAATTCGACGTGTGAAACATCTTTGCACACTTTCGACGCGTTTTCTATCTATGCTGTTCATACTCGAAAAGATAAAATTCTAATGAGAAATCATGACTGGTGGAGTTCAGACTTGTTGGGAGTGAGACAGTTATCACCAATGACAATGGATGATCATCGCGCTATAAGTATCACAAATTGATGGAAGTGGGAATTCTACGATTGGATGCCGACCCAGTGGTGCAGATGGTTAGGCATTCGCCGTCAATCTGAAGCCCCTGGTGCGAAATCTGGGTTGGGCACTGCTGAGGAACGAAACAGCAGTCTAGTACTCCCTGGTGTTCAATGGTACCCTTCCAACATCAATCTGTTATGTATTCAATTAAATAAAAACTATGTATCATATTCATAAGAGCTAATATACCTAGTTTATATTTGTAACTTTCAAATATTGATATCACTGAGTTGTACATGATTAACAGACATGATCTAAGTGAAGGATGTAAGTAATATTTAGTAATGATAAACGGTAGTAATGAAGTATTGCCTCATTATATTATTACTTTTCTTAATCATTTTATATAGTTCTAAACTTTGGCAAATTCCAATACATGACAGTGTCACTGATTTAACTTCGGCATATTTTCCACATGATCATACGAATAAAGTATACGCTGGTCTAACAAATGGTGAATTAGTTGTTATTGAAGTATGTTATACACATTATTATTATTTATTTATTTGATTAAAGGCTATTGATGTGTTGTTGACATAGTGATATAACATGTGTGTATATCAATATGATAATATGAAATGTTATGTAATATTGTAATGATTCATGTCTAAGCTGACGATACAATGTATTCCAAGAAAGTCTGAAGAAGACAGGAACAAAACAAAACGGTTCACCAGTTATGTATTGAAGTTGAATTGTGACTGGCAAGCGAGTTCACCGACAGCTCAGTAAGCAAATTAGGTGTATTTGCATTTAATAAAGAATGTAATCGAAGAAAATTGTAATGATGCAAGCGTGAATCTGTTATATTCGGCGATTTATGTAGAGAAATTAAGTTTACGAATGTTTTTTTCTTTTTTTCAGAAGACTACATGTCATGTTGCCTTTGCCTTAATCATCCACTAGACTCATGAACTATTCCTTCTCATTTGTTATAAACAATTAACTATGCATCTATGCCATTAGTTTCTAGTTATTATTATTCATATTTTGTATAAATACTATTCTTCCTAAATGGTAAACTGAATGGTCAGGTTTTGTATACGCAGTTTTCCTGTTTTCAACATTCCGGATTTGGGGAAGGGGAACTAGTGATCACAAGGCAGATGTATGCCTATCTTGATTGGTTCAATCGAGATTACTATTTTCTATATTATTGTAATTGACTACTTATTGTCAAGATATAATAGAAATAATCATAAACTGATAATCAAGACTAGAAATTTGTTATGAATAATGTTAACTAATTATATTACTTTCTACTTAAATTCATTTCAGTAGGTTAATTGATCTATGAATGAATAACATATTTGAAGTTAATAGGCTACTAGAATGAATTCAATAATATTAGAAGTGAATAGAATTAGTATGAAACACAATGTAATGTCATCACAATGATGTACATATAACTGATGAAACACAAATAAAACGAAAAAATGAATCTTGAATTTCATTCTTAATCATTACATATTAAGTAATTAAATTTTATTATAGAAATAGTAATATTATGATGTATAGCTTTGACAGTATCATACTATATTCCAAGTATATTAGTTACATCATTTAACTCATACTTTATCAACGAATAGATTGTAGAGACTCAAACTTATCCACTGAATGCATCAACTTTTGTGTGTGTGTGTGTGTGTACATATTCAAGTTAAAATTGAACTCCCTATACTTCTGGTCTCTTTGAATCTTCGTTAGTTAAGTGCATCCACTCAACTGTATATGTAAGTGAAATCAATTAATACACGGGAATTATATGTACATAGCAGTTATATCTAGTAGCACCTAATATAACTACAATCCAACATCTATAGTTCTCCTAGTAGACATCGTATGTGATTTTCTAATCCGTGTCACAATGGTTATTCCTACGGTACAAAATACTCTTTACAAAACAATGTCATCTAAATCAAAATAATTAACACACTAATGATTTACTTTCAGATAGTTTATTGTATTTCTAAACAAACAATGTAATAGGTATATCGTAACTAAGATAATTGTCATCAATGAATTTTGTACTATATCTGGAATATATTGTCAATCTACTTGTCTTAATGGTGAAACTGTTTATCTAAAAAACTAAAGATTACTAGTTTAGTCCTTATAACTGTCGTAGTTATGAACTAATACAGAGTTCTGTTTGTAGAATGAGTTAGTTGTCAAATGATATTTCTAGTTTGTAATGCTATACAACTGAGATCGGTCTTTCACAAAATACAAGAAATTGTGTTTAAATAGGTGTAGAGAGGATTTATGATGCAAACTTAAATTTCAAGTCATTAATACTAAGATGAACTTGTATATTCCTGTTGATTTGTTATAGACTGAAGTTGGTCAGTCATTGTTGCTAAATGTGCTATATATGCACATATAACAACAATGACTGACCAGCTTCAGTCTATAACAAATCAACGGAAATTAACACGTTAATCCTAAAACCAATGTGCCCGTTTGCACAAGTGTGACTACCTGGACTCAGTAGTCTAGTGGTGAACACGGTGGTGTTCGACACAAAGTGGACTGAATTCGAATCCCATTATGAACATCAACATTGGGATGAAAGTACATCCAGCCGATGAGTCCCGGATAGGATGAAACGCGCTTGCTGGATTCCACTTGCCAGTCACAATCCAACTTATGCAATTAAAGTCATTAATAAATAGTATAGTTAGAATGCTGTTACATGATAAGATTGCATAAACTATTTCATCATTGTATTGTACACATTGAATTGATGTAATCTTACTTATTTCATATTTTGACTTAAACATTTTACGGTGAACAACTTAACAAACACAGAATGTTGGCTTCAATGAACCACGTGATTTCATTTATTACATAACTATCAGTTTTATTCCAATTTCATCTGTATTATTGGCAAGGAATCAACTTTGGTGTGCAAGTGGCAGTTCTATCTTCATTTTTCATGCAAAGTTAGTGTATTGAAGTAATTGTTTACTGAAATAATTGAATGTTGACATTAGATTTTTTATTTAAAGTACAATTTAACTGAAATAACAATTAATAAAATGCCCGCTACTAATTTTTCGGGATTAACCAATCATCGCTTAGCTATAGAATCGAGAACTAGCCAATATGAAATCAGCTATTAAATGACATTCAGATGGTCTTTGAAGATTTGTATTAAGTTTTATTTGATTAAATTCGTCACAGATTGATGTTCATCGGATTCTGTTGGGAACTAGGAGGTACTGGACAGCTGAATCGTCCTAGTATGGGGCTCACCACCAGTGAGCGCCCTAGATTCCAGCTCGACCAACGCCTAACCGTCTCCTCCACTGGGCCGACATCTAGTATTGGAATAATAGAACGTGTTATTAAGTAGTGTTGATAACGTTGTAGAGATTGACGAATGTGAGATTACGGAAAGAAAATACATACACGGAAGACATAGAGTCCGAATGGGTAAGTTTATTTGTTATTCTAACTTCTGTATGTTTTCGGAATTTATGATAGGACCTAGAGAGTTGGACGTTTTGGGAGAGTTCATAACAGAAAAATGACTTGTTTACTATCAATAATCAAAAGATGTGTTAACTTGGGACAGCAATATATACTGTAAACTGGAATTCATACAAGTGCGTTTGGCATCACGGCTCTAAACATCATATTATAACCCATTAACGTTACTTCGTGGATCTTGTGACAATAATGTACACCAATAACGTCGAAGTAATGTGGAGCAGGCTAAGGAAGTACTTTAGTCTGTATTTTGGATAGCTAGAAAACATGTTCATAGTTATATGTACGATTTGCATTACCTTTCTTTCTTCACATTTGAAAACGATGACCCAAGTTGGAACGTTTCTTACGATGAGGTTTTGTGATTTTCTCAGAGGGTGTATCATTTATACCACCCAGTACTGAGTGTCTTTTTTTAATTTATCCTTCACCTGGAAGTTGGTTGGATTGTTCTGTGCCACAGTAAGTTGCTTCAGATGGTATCTGGCTAATGGATCTAGAGTATCTTGTATAGATGATCGTTCATAAATACTTGCGTTTTCTGATTGATGATTTTCGTAGTTCTCTATAAAAGTCCCAACTCCATATAGTATAACTGAATGTCTTGATTAATGTATGAAAATTGTAACTTTGATGTTGGCTGACAGTTGCTTTGAACTCTAGATATTCTCCAACTTTAGAAATGTTGTCTTTGCCTTTTCTCGCCCTGCTAATCCGTATCATCACATCTATATCATATCTCTGTTGTTTATCGTTGATGTTTATGCCCAGGTATGTTAAAGTTACTACTTTTTTCCATGTTTCTCTCGTAAATGAAGTGTGATTTGATTGGTGATTGTTGTGCCATGTTGTATCTAAGGCTGTTGTTTTTCCACTTATGTATTTTGGGGCCTACTTCTGGTTGTAGAGGCTGCTGTTACACTTACTGTGTTCACGTACGTCTATTGATGTGGGTGGGCTAGATGAGTTATATCATCACTTATGAAGTCCAGATCGTCTAACTGCATCCAAGCTGTCAAGTGCATTGAGTAGTTATTTTTTAAGACGCTGAGGTTTTCATAATTCAGTCAACCACCAGAAGAAAGAAGTAGGCACTTATTGAATCTTTTATATGGTTCATTGTTCAATACTATTTTGTTTGAATGTATTAAATTTATATGAATTTTGTTTTGTTTTATTTATTATAATTTAGAACAATGGATTATTATAAACAAATTAGTATATCAAATAATCCATTAGATGTTATATTGAAAATATGCCTTAGTGAGAATGGTGTTTGGATTGCAGTTCGTGGTAGTTCAATTCTTGAACTATGGGATCCAGAAATATTTACACGTATACTTTTATTTAATATAGCTAATGAAACATATTTAAGTCGAAGACCAGTAAGTTGTATATGATGATATAAAGTTTTAATGATAAAATATGATGTTAGGCTTGAAGTTATTGTAATCCAGTGGATTACATGGACTTAGTCGTGTCCCATATCTGTATTTTGAGTTACTACCTCTATGTGTAAGAAGTGGGTAATTTTTGGTATTACTGACGTTTTTAGACTCGTTCTCATGATTTAAATCTTCGTTGTCTGTTAACTGTTATAATCATGATAAGAAAAAGTATATACTAAACAGTTGATTGAGCGAACATTTTAAGAGATCAACTGCCTTCACATATATAACTGACTGGAATTTCTAAAGCTATTCAGAGTCATCACAGAATGTAATAGGCACAGTATAAGCTGCATCCAGATAGTTCTTTTCTAATTAATACAGTCAGTCTCTTGCCGGTAGAGAATTCAAAGCATCTATTAACCATATAATTACCATGTAGCATTCATGATATAAGAAAACATAAATGATTTAATGAGCCATTTTTGGTTTTGCCGTTTTAAGGTTTGTACTTAAACATTCATGGGTTAATCCCTAAAACAAGTACATGACTACTGGTAGAATGAATCAGTTTATTTACATGCAATTGGAAGTGTACTTTACAATATAAGAGTAATTTCAGTCAAGTTCGCTTTCCAGGTGAATTGATTGACAATACTACATCCGATCTCTCTATCACCTGAACTGTAGTAGTATAGCAAATCATTCCTATGAGGCAGACACATACATACCAAAAACCCTGATGGACCGTTAATGCCATGATAGTAGTCAAATACTACTTTGCTAATGATCACCTATGACCGTGTCAATCAACTATGTACAGCGTAAACAGACTAGTTCTGATCTTACCTGCTTATGTGATTTTCAAACTCGTTATCACTACGTATAACCAGCAACACAGCAACCTGGAAGCTAAGCTATTTGCAGCGCCCCAGCCCAGCTAACTAGAGAGAGAAGTCCAAAGGTCAGCAAGAAAAACGTTTAATTCCACAGGCAGCCGGCAACGAACCAATAAGATTTAGCGTCTCACTAAGTGGGTAACACGAACTGAAGGTGAAAAGGGGAATTTCTGGCGCGAAAATAAGAAATTTAAATTTACACAAATAAATCACAAAAATAACAGGTTACTAAGAGAATTCTGGGGATCTAACATCCCCAACACCTCCCCCGTTTTAATAGCGAACGTTCTTGGGGTTCACTTGCAATTTGACTGTTGGTCGCCGCTGTCTGAGTGACCGTCTTCTGACACCTATGTTGATTGGCTCTTGGTCCGCTTCATCTACTTGAGATGGGGGTAGATTGAAAGTATCCAGAAGGACTTCCAGCGGGAGATTTTGATTTGAACTGGGTCGATCTGCAGTTATTCGAACGCGCAGCTGATTCCAGTGTCTAGTCCATCTCTCCCCCTTCACCTCTACTTCGTACATAACATGACCCCGTCTTTCTACCACACGGGCCTCCGTCCAGGGTCTGTGGTTGGGTCTATAATCACGAGCGTACACCGGACACCCAACCTCATACATCGGCAACTTCTTGGTCTCTGTGCATGCGGTCCTGCTTGGTAGCATCAGATTGTGGACTGTCTTAAGTTTCCTACCCATAAGGGCTTCCGCTGGAGACTTCTTCTCTGGCAATGCATCATTTGGAGTCGTTCGATAGACGAATAAGAAGTTTTGTAATGCTTCGATGGGCGTCTCCTCCCCTTTCGACTTAATTAGCGCCCTCTTGAAGGTATCCACGAATCTCTCCGCCTGGCCATTGGACTGCGGGTGATAAGGTGGTGAACGGTAGTGTGTGATGGCCAGCCGTCGGCAGAAATCCTGAAACTGGGTTGAAGTAAACTGGGACCCGTTGTCTGAAACGATCACATCTGGCAGGCCGTTTCTGGAGAAAATCTCAATGAGGATCTGTAGCGTCTTCGTAACAGTCGGTGGCACTACGGGGAAAATCTCCGGCCATTTTGAGAAAGCATCCACCGCGACCAAGTAGGTAACTCCGTTGACTGGGCCGGCAAAGTCGATATGTATTCGTGACCACGGGTACTCAGGCTGTGGCCAGGCTAATGGTGGTGCTCTAGAGTTGAACTTTGCTGCCTGCTGACATTGTGTGCACCTGCCCACCAAGTCGACAATGTGTTGGTCCATCAGCGGCCAGTATGCAAAACTGCGGGCTATGGACTTCATTCGTCTTGTTCCAGGGTGACCAGTATGAAACTGTTTTAGGACTCTCGATCGTAGGGACTTTGGCACAACTACCCTTTCTCCAAACATTAGACAATCATCCACGATGCATAATGAATCTCGCCGGTGGTAAAGCTGCTTCATATCACCCTCGAAACCGATGTGCGGCCACCCTTTCATGACATATTTCATAGCTTTTCTGATCAGTGCATCGTTCTTGGAGGCCATTTGAATGTCTGACACCGATACTGGCAACGCACGGACTGCGTTCGTCAAGTAGGATGCTGCGTAGTCTTCTTTGGATAGTGAGGCAATGACTGTGTCGTCTTCCACAATAGAGTTCTCGCTGATTAGTCGAGACAAGGCGTCTGCTTGACCGAAATTCTGAGTGCGCCTGTGCTGAATATCAAAATCATAGCCCAACAAGATTAGGGCCCAGCGTTGCAGACGATTTGCTGAATGAAGTGGGATACCGGACTTCGGACCGAAAATTGTGAGCAGAGGCTTGTGATCCGTCAGCAGTGTAAATCGCCGTCCATACAAAAATTTGTGGAAACGCCTTACAGCAAAAACGAGGGCGAGCGCTTCCTTTTCTATCTGACTATATTTCCTTTCCGCTTGAGTTAGTGCACGGGCAGCATGCATTATTGCTTTTTCCCCTCCATTAGGAAATACGTGGGATATAACTGCGCCTATCCCGTGACTTGAAGCGTCGGCCGCTACGATGATTGGTAATTTTGGATCGTAGTGCGTCAGCAGCATGTTAGAGCTCAGTACAGACTTCAGGTTATGAAAGGCTAAATCGCATTCCTTGGTCCAAATCCAAGGTGTGTTCTTCCCAAGCAGATGGTTTAGTGGGTGACGTATCTGATGTAATGATGGAACAAAAACTGAGTAGTAATTGATCATTCCAAGGAAGGATCTGAGTGAAGGGACATCTGTAGGTGCTGGCATTTGTTGAATAGTACGAATGTTTTCTGGGTCTGGTCGGCGTCCTCTTTCATCAAAAATGAATCCTAAGTATTTTACTGACCTCAGGAAAAATTGACATTTTTCACGGCGGAGCCTGAACCCATTCTCACAGATGCGTTGTAGCACTGTTATCGTACGCTCATGAAGCTCTTCTGGCGAAGTAGCGACAATCAAGATATCATCGAGATAAGCAGCAACCCCCGAGATGCCAGCTAAAATAGTATCCATTAGTTGCTGAAAGATGGAGGGCGCTGTCTTGACGCCAAATGGCAAACGGTTGTATTGAAACATCCCACGATGAGTATTAATTGTCAGTAGCTCTCTGCACTCGTCCGCCACTTCCACTTGTAGATAAGCATCGGCAAGGTCTAACTTTGCGAAAAATTTTCCGCCGTTTAGCATAGTAAATAAGTCTGCAGGAACTGGTAGTGGATAATGATGTTGTTCAAGGGCTGCGTTAAGGCCTGTGGAAAAAATCTGCGCATATGCGTATTGTGCCGTTCGCCTTCTTGATAACCACAATCGGTGCCGCCCAGGCAGAGTAGGAAACAGGCGTGATAACCCCTTGCTGCTGTAGGCGATTGAGCTCTTCATCGACTTTGGGTAATGCTGCATACGGCACTGGTCGCTTAGGACGAAAAACAGGTTTAGCCCCTTGCTGTAGTCGTAGAGTAGCTTTCATTGTAGAGCAGCAACCCAGACCAGGTTGAAAGATAGATGGAAACTCTGCCAATATCTTCGACGTGTAGTTCTCTGGCTCTAGGGTTTGATGTACCAGTTGGCATACAGTGCTTAATGGAACGTCGGCTAAGCGCAGTTGGTCAAACCAATCTAATCCCAGCAAATTTAAATCAGTTGTCGTAACATAACATACCCCAGTGAACGTTATATCCTGAAAGGATATAACACACTTCAACTGTCCCAACATGCGCAAATAATTACCACATGCTGTACGCGCCCTCTGTGTAGTTGGCTCCATGCATGGCCTGCCCATTCTAATCCAAGATTTATGGGATATAATCGTAATATCTGAAGCAGTGTCTACTTGCAATCTAAACATATACCCATTAATATTTAGAGTAATAAATTTCCTCTTACCTGGGGTAGAGCTATGACACGATGCAAGCAAACTCAGTGAATTTTTGCTAGGTCGTGAAGCAGGCTTCTTAACGTTTTTGTACCGATGTGAAGGCTGCTGCAGCTTCTGGCGTTTGCAATACCCATCCTTATGACCGATGGAGTTACAGGTTCTGCAACGATGGAGCTTGTACGGGCAGAATCTAACAAAATGCCATGCTCCACAATGCCAGCATGGCGTTGGGGGCTTCGTTTTCGATGACAGAGCTAAGTTAGAATGTGATGAGCTGGATGCAACAACTGAAGGCGTGCTATTATTAGAAGACTGACGTACCGTGTGGACTTCAGAGTTGTATTTACCACCAGACTGGACCATAGAAGTATCACGCTGGATGTTGATCAAACGTTGATATTCATTAGCGATGTCAGACAGCGTTAATTTAGGATCTTGATCAAGTCGACATAGCAGCCGTGTTCTAATATCGCTAAACTTCTGCGATTGTAGACTGCAAATAAGAATAAGGGCTTTGAACTGATCTTCTGTAAGAGATTTAAGACGAAAACGTTCACATTCGCGATTTACGATGCCAACGTGAGTAAGGAAGTCACTATCTTCGTTCATAATTAACTTGAGGCATCGGTAACGAGTATTGAATAGGGAGGAATTGTCTCCAAACTGCTGACTCAGTGACTGGACAGTTTCAGCAAACGAGCGGTCACGTGGGTTCTGCGGTAGGATCAAATTGCAGTATTTGTCTAACTCACTTGGACCCAACTTGCGAAGTAGCAGCCGGACTTTCCAAGCATCATCTTGCGTTGCAAAATCAAATTTAAACAGATCTTCATAGCGCCGAAACCACATATCAAAAGTAATGTTTGAATCAGGATCATAGTGAAACTCAGCAATGCTGCTTGCAACGCCATCGACTGAAGGTGCAGTGGTAGTGGATGTGCTAGGTGAGGAAGTAGATGAAATTTTCGCGTCCGCAAGCATTTGAATCAGCTTTAGCTGCTGCTCCCATAATAAGTCTATTTTTGATGAATCCATTTTAACACCAGCCCCGTCGCCACTTGTTGGGTTTCTGCTAACGAACGTATAACCAGCAACACAGCAACCTGGAAGCTAAGCTATTTGCAGCGCCCCAGCCCAGCTAACTAGAGAGAGAAGTCCAAAGGTCAGCAAGAAAAACGTTTAATTCCACAGGCAGCCGGCAACGAACCAATAAGATTTAGCGTCTCACTAAGTGGGTAACACGAACTGAAGGTGAAAAGGGGAATTTCTGGCGCGAAAATAAGAAATTTAAATTTACACAAATAAATCACAAAAATAACAGGTTACTAAGAGAATTCTGGGGATCTAACATCCCCAACAGCACATATACTGAACGTCCTAATGACAATGGCCCATGTGAATACAAACAACCACCTGGAGTAATAGCAACGTCTACACAACAAACCATTTAGGTACATGAAAATGGCGAGAAAAATCTGCTAAGAAAATGCTCAGCCACGCATGGTATTCATTAAGAGCTCCAAATTGTATCAAAACCTTAGGTTTTCTTATGTATGTCGAAATATATTTGCACTCATATATCAATCAAGCGGAGTACAACACTCTACCATCACTCTAGCCATGACAATCATCCATGTCACATTTTTGTCACAGTAAACCATCCCATCAAATACCGCCTTCGTATGCCTTTCAATAGCGTTATGAGAACTGTCACCCTACCCTTTTACTCATGCACCCCAACTAGCTCCGGGATGGTCTCAGACTGCTACAGTAGACTCCTAGAGTCCCCATCTTCAAACAGCTGTGGCCACAACACCTTCATCTTGTGCTAAGGTAGCAATACCAAATGTAAAAACGACTGATTAGACAGTAGAATGCTTCTTATGAAAATAAAGTTATAAATAATATACACACGAAGTTCAGTCATCTATTATTTGGACTTCGTTTACGTTCCCCTATCCAAGTTGTTCCATGGCTGACTTCTTTTTCATCCTGTTCTTGTCTCCTATGTATTCAGAGTAAGCTTTGTCTTCTACCACTTTGAGATTCCCATGTTTGGTTGTTCAGTGTTACATCTACCATGCAAGGTGCCACTGTATACTACCTTAAGACAGCTTTGTGAGTAGTAGCACACCACAATATAAGTGACTGCAAGTCATCATAATCATCAGTGTATTATTACTTTTTGAAGCTGTAATTGATTAATTACATTATTTCATCGTCAGTCAACAAAATTATGAGATATAAATTAATCTAACGTAGAACGAGTTAAATACATGCCTATAAAGATGAAGCACATAACTATACACTTAAAATATAATTGGATCTTCTCGTTGATTTGTTGTGGACTGAAACTGGTCGATCTCTGTTAACATAACTGCCTCCTAAGCTGATTACCTCGACATAGCGATAGTTTACAAGTATTGTTTTAGATGGATTATGGTTGGCAAGAGGAATCTAGGACGCGCGTTTAGTCCCATTTGAGACTCGTCATTTCGATGTACCTGCATTGCTGCTGTTGTGTATGGACTCAGTAGCCTAGTGGTGAACGCTGACGTCTTCGGCACGAAACGAACTGGGTTCGAGTCCTGTGTGAACATCAACACTAGGGTGCAAATACATCCACGTGACAAATCCTAAATAGTAAGAAATGCAAGTCCTAAATTCTGCCTATCAGTCACAATACAACATAAACAATACTACTGATATGTCGGGCACCTAAACAAGATTGATTATCTTCGAGAACTGTGCTTTAGAACATTATTTCAATTATTATAACTGTGGACAGTTTAAACAGTTTATTCCTATAACCGTTATGTTTCCCCTACCCGGTTCTCCCTTTTAGTATATTTCCTCGTTGTATATTGGTCATTACTATGAACTACAGTTACTTAGTTGTGTATAAGTTGTCCCCATTCACTGCCACTATTATCTTTGTTCTGTATCAATGTTACATTCTTGACTGGTTTACTGTGTAGTCTGACTTTGTGTTTGTATAAAGGCATGATTAAAATACAATGTTTCCGATTCTGGTTCTGTCTGGTTGGTTCTTCTGTCTCCAGCTTGGGATCCAGTAGGAGTAAAGCAGGGAGCATTTATCAACTAGGTATACCTAATTGACGTTAGATAACGTAATCAATTTTTTCTTTGCACCATAGAAACTATATTCATAGTAGTAATAATATAATTACTTCAAAGAGTTGGATTTCTTATAAACTATTCATTTGTAAACCTGATATTTTCATTCACTGTTATATAGGAAGAAGAATATGTATTTAATCCTCAACGTGTCACTGTAATTCTTCCATATGAAAATACAATATGGGTTGGTACTGGAATGGGTGAAGTATTAGTTTATCAAGTTGTAAATTATCAAGGTAATCTCTTTGGTTTTGTAAAAAACAAAACACTTCACAATTATTATTTATGGTATGAACAGTTTTGTTTAACGAATATGAACATAAGTAAATTGAGATGGTTTGTGGAGGTCGGTATTAAGTTTGCTTGAATGAATTCATCATAGATTGATGTTATCAAGTTATCACTGTAACCACAGAGTACTGGACAGCTCCCACGTTCTAGTATAGGATTTCTCAGCAGGACACACTCTAGATTCAATCACCGATCACCACAAACCATCTCAATTCAGTTACGGTAATCAGTTCATTAGTGGCTAACTTCAAGATGTTCCTGAAGCTCTAGTAAAAAGTTGTAACTAGAGGAGTTCACACTTTTCGGCAGTGAGATAGATTTTACTATTGACAGTGGATGGATAATCGAATTCATCTACACCTGCCTTACAGTGATCAGTGTAGTACAATTTTCATTAATGTATAATTGTAGGCGGTCTCTGGAACTACGATGTATTTGGATCTTTTTTCTAATTTGTCATGCACTGAAATTAATTAGTCTCTGATGCCTCATAGCTTTCTGGACTCATTTCCTCAATGGTGAACGCGGTAGCGTTTGGTATGGAACAAACTGAGTTCGAGTCCTCATGTGAACATCAGCACTACGATGCAGGTGTATCCAGCTGACGAGTTACGAACAGGATGAAACACACTTTTTGGATTACGATTGCTAGACACAATCTAACTCAAACAAGGTCCTTGAAACATTTTGTTCGACGTTTCCGCCTAATCCCCATAGTTACTCTGCGTTTGGTTCAATCTTGATTCACTGCTTCACTGGAACTTTAAGCGAAATTCTAAGGGTTATGAATTTGTTGTAGACTTAGGATTTGAAGATAAAACTTAAGTCATAAGCTGATCAATATCAAAACTAGTATTTATGAATAGTTATAATCTTATTTGGCAATAGGCTTTTGGATCTTTAATGAAATAAAGCCGATTGTATTATGCCTTTCTCATAGAAACTTTCAGTAAAACGAGATTCCTGGTAGGAACAACATATAGTTATGGCATATGGTTGAAACCAGTGTGGGATGCATCCATCTGTGGATAAATCTTGGAAATGATTTTTATTGATGGGGGTGGAGGTAGGCATATTGTAATTAGTCTTCTTTCCAGATTCTATGAAAACTAATCTGACAGCTTCTCAGTCGCATAGATGAATTTTTTTGTCGTTGTTTCAGTAACTTAACAGTGGAAGTGACACTACAAATCTATGACCCATTTATTTACTGAGAAAAATATTTATATCCCCTATAATCGATTGGAAAAAAACATTGATTCAGCCAGATGGCTTGTCTTTATAGATGATCTAACTCTTCTGTCCCACACACAATAACAAATGTAGTTGAAGATGGACAGTGTAGCAGCAGCCTCTGCAGCCAGAAGCAAGCTTCAACATATACATGAAGAAAAGCTAGATCCATAGACATAAAACAACAAACGCCAACCCAACTACACTTGACGTAGAAGCTATGAAAGATAAGGAAACTTTCACATACCTGGACAAAATTATCATCGATAAACAAAACAAGCACTAAATTGGAAACCTAATGGCCGAAGGAAAAGCGGAAGACGAAAGAACACATTCAATTAGGAATTAGAGGCAGATATTAAAATAATTACCAGCACTAGGAATGAAGTGGGAAGCAGAGCCGGGGGATAGAGTTTTTTGTAGAATATTGGTAGGAGGATAATACTCTACCTGAGATGAAAGGCATCAATTGATTGAAGTAATTAATTGGGCTTTTTCCTCCATAAACAATTCAGTCGTAAATATTGTTTTCTCACTGACACAAAGTAGCTACTGCATCAAAACGATGACTAGTGCATTCATAAACTGGGCGCAAATATTTCAAGTATCAAGTTAACTTCTTTCTAACTTGTACTCTAAGTCATCTTTCCTTTTCTGTTTTACTTTGCTTTTACAGAAACTGAAAGTAGAAAACGTTCTGATGGTAAAATTCAAACAACAAAGCATAAGGTATGTTGAGTTAATGAGTAGTATCATTAAGTGAATGTTAAAATAGTTGTAATATGTATTTTAAGAAATTTATATAATTTCATTGGATATATCACAGATTGATGTTGGCAGGGTACCATTGTAAACCAGGGATCACTGGACAGCTGTTTCGTTGTTAAACTATAATAATGAGCTCATTAGTGACTAACTCCAGGATGTTCCTGAAGCTCTAGTGAGAAGTCGTGACTGGTGGAGTTCAGACTTGTTGGGAGTGAAACAGTTATCACCAATGACAATGGATGATCATCGCGCTATAAGTATCACAAATTGATGGAAGTGGGAATTCTACGATTGGATGCCGACCCAGTGGTGCAGATGGTTAGGCGTTCCCGTCAACCTGAAGCCCTTGGTGCGGAATCGTGGGTGCGCACTGCTGAAGAGTTCCACACTAGAATGAAACAGCTGTCCAGTGCTCTCTGGTTTTCAATGGTACCCTGCTAACGTCAATCTGTGATATATCCGATCAAATAAAATAACCAATCTCCACAAAAATAACCATCCCAATTGAAATTTATATAAGTTTTTAAAGAAAAAATAAAACAGGTAATCAGCTTTTAGTTGATTAAGTTTGTCCCATATTGATATTAGCAGGGTATCAGTAAAAATCTAAGTGTAGTAGATAGTCGTTTCGTCTTAGTGTAGGACTCGTCAGCGGTATGCACCCTAAATTAAAATCCAGGAGTTACAGCTTGACAATCGCTTTTCAATAAGTAAAAATATGCAAAGGCTGCACCAATAATCTTATTTTAGTTAAGCATACAATACGTTAAGTGTAAGTAATTGTACCATTTGAATACTTTTCTATACGGAAGATGCTTAATTATACAGTCAGACTGAGTACGACAATATAATCGATTGTGCATTCTAACTGTAATGACGTGAAGATAGAGAGGAGGAAGATTTTGGTTGGTTGTAGCGAACACCAATGAGATGTGCCTAGTTGATAACGCTCGATTGACCTAAGCTCTCTCACCCCCTCAAGCCGACAATAGAAGAACCAGAACTGAGAACCGGAAACGGATAGAGCGAGATCTAGATCTGTGAGCAAGATAGTATTATATTTTAATCATATCTTTATATATACATGAAATCAGACCACATAGTGGATCAATCAAGAATCTAACATTTGTACAGAACAAAGGAAAGAGTGGCAGTGAATGGGTACAACTGGTACACAATTAAGTAAACGTAGTTCATCGTAATGAACAATATACTAGTAAGAGTAAATACACTAAATGAGAGAACCGGGCAAGGTGAACGTAACAGTCTTAAAAATGAAATGTTAACACTGTACACAGTTATAATAATTGAAATAATGTTCTAAAGCACAGTTCCCGAAGACAGTTAATTTTCATTAGGTACTGGTATATCACTTACATTAACTATTTGAACATTAATAATGCCAATTCAGAATAATAGGGTTGATTAACGTCCAACATGGATAGTGACTAGTTATTTAGTGAGCAAACAAAATATTTATTTGTAGATTAGTTAAAGATGTAGGAGAAATTCCTCAGATGCATTTGTATTTATGACAAGTAACATTGGTTCACCTTTTTATGCTTCTACTGCAGCGTATACTCAACATTTCTTTGACTAATATATGCCTTGAACTGGGGATTTGTAATGAACTGAGATTGAATAGCCTCTATTGCTAAATGTGCATCCTGAGAAGATTTTCTCGACATACCGGTAGCACACAAGTAATGTTTGAGTTGGATTGTGACTGGCAAGCGAAATCCAGGCAACCCCCGGTTTTACTATTCGAGAGTCGACAGTTGGATTTACCTCTATCCCAGTGTTGATGTTCACACTAGAATTTGAACTTAGTTGGTTTCGTGGCACTAATCGAGTCTCAAATACGACAAAACGCGCGTCCTGGATTACACTTGCCAGTCAAAATCCAACTCAAACAATGCTTAGAACTACTTATTTATGTATGATTATTGATTCTTCAACTATATGAATTTAATCGTATGATTTTTGATAATGTTGACTACTTGTTATACTTAACCTTCAAATCATGGTTACGGTTATATTGAATTTGGAATGAATGGCTTCTTGATGTAAGCTTGCTTGAAGTATCTGATTGATTAACGTTCCTTATTTGTTAGAAATACTCCATTTATGTTATCAAGCGATTAATTTTGTGAGTTTCCAAAATCTATTGTTGGGTTATAGGATCATTCTATAAATTCTTTGAAATATGCATTGCTGACACCATTGGAGAATCATGTATGGTAGAAATTATTGTTGTAGATTGTTATAGTAGTACAGATCTCGTCGATAAATTGGATTGATGGGAATGGGAATTCTATCAATGGATCATGGCTTAATGTTATCGAGAGTTAATGCACACTAACTTGATGGTCATGAATATGATTCCAAGTTTTTAATCAAGGGTGCGCATTTTCGAAGAGGTCCATACTAGGATGAAACATCTGTTTAGTACCTCCTAATTTTTAGCGGTACCTAACCAAAATTAATATGTAGTGAATACAAAAAAAAAACAAGTTGCATTCTATAAACTTTGATAATATCTACGAGTTACTAGCAACTGCCGAAAATACTATATACAGAACGTAGATTTATGGATATAATTCTGTTAGGGTTCTTGCGAAATAAATTACACCTCGATACCTGCTAGCGAACGTATGACCAGTGACACAACAACCAGTAAGCTAAGTTATTCGCAGCGCCCCAGCCCAGCTAACTAGAGAGAGAAGTCCAAAGTCAGAAGAAGCTTCTAATTCCACAGGCAGCCTAGCAAACGAACGAACAATCACACATCTCATGCGTATACATACAAAAAGAGAGAGCGCCCTTGAAATTTTACAAATAGCGTACTAAAATAAACAACGAACCAATAAGATTTAGCGTCTCACTAAGTGGGTAACAGGAACTGAAGGTAAAAAGGGAAATTTCTGGCGCAAAAATAAGAAATTTAAATTTACACAAATAAATCACAAAAATAACAGGTTTACTAAGAGAATTCTGGGGATCTGACATCCCCAACAAATTCTCATTGCGATTCAGTAAAGGTTAAGAGTTTACAGAGTTTTGACTGTAACAACAGATGCTTAGTTTATCTAATGAGAATTGTGGCTGCTTCAGTATACATATAGGAAAACGATGTCATCACTTCTTAAATGATACTATCATTGTTATTTTATGTAGTGACTAGTCTTCATTGGATCCTTTACATTACAAGAAATAATTTATGAAAACGCTTATAAAACAATCGAATTTACTTTGTCCACTTCTACTTCACATCACAATCAACTATTTGAATAACTGTAACTGAGAAATAGCATGATATCAAATTAACATTTTACACTTTTCGCAGTACCCAATTATAATCGATATCAGCTCACTGGAGACTAACTTATGATAGTAGTTTCTGGAGTTTTAGTGAGGAAACTTGAGCAGTTGAGTTCAGGCAACTCGAGTGAGATAGTTACTCACAGATGGAAATGGACTGGGTTACACAAGCACATAGTAAATTAACTGTAAGGCGACTTAATGATCAAGTGATAAAGCGTTTGATGAGGAGCCAGATGGTCCTGGGTTGAATCTTTGGTGCGGTCTTAGATGCATATTTCTAAAAAGTCCAACACTAGGACGAAACAGCTCTCAATGCCTCATGATGGTCAATACTTATGTAATTTAAACCAATTCAAATTAATATTTAAATGGCTGTCTTAATTCACTTCAGTTATTATTAAAATAACCATGAGTTGTCGACTGGAGGACAATACTTCTTATCCGATTGTTGCTAAATCATATGTTCGCAATTGTTATTGTCATCCTCGCTTACGATTTATGATAAATTCAATGGAAAGAGAACATTAGTAATAGTAGTATGTCATTACAAACAATTGCACCAATCATTAAATTCATAGCATGTAGCTGTTTCTGTTTCATGAGCCTTACATCAGTGGATCAAATAATTTCAGTCCATAATGATCCAGCTATTTAGGTTGTTAATATTATCCATGAAATCTTAAGATTCATGATTCAATCACCCTAGAGGAATTAAGAGTGTACACTGCTTATGAGCCTTATACTTAGACAAAACTACTGTTCATTACTACTTATTTTTTCAATAGTATCCAATCAACATTAATCTATAACTGTCTATCTTTAAAAAAAAATAATAATAAACCATATCATTTTATCTTTAAACTAATATACTACTTAGGATAAACTTGTATATTCCCGTTGATTTGTTATAGACTGAAGCTGGTCAGTCATTGTTGCTATATGTGCATCGTGAGCGGATTGCCTCGATATAGCGAATTTTTCACAAGTATTATATATACAAGTTTATCCTAATACCAATGTGCCCGTTGCACAAGTGTGACTGTCTGGACTCAGTAGTCTAGTGGTGAACGCGGTCGACAGTCGAAACGGAAACAATGAGTTCGAATCCCAGTGTTGAACATCAACATTGGGATGCAGGTACATCAGCCGATGTTTCCCAAATAGGACGAAACGCGCCTTCCTGGATTCCACTTGCCAGTCACAATTCCAACGTATATAATAATATACTACTTATTCTTATTTATCATTAATCCATATTAAATGAATGCCGTACTTTCACTAATTTAGCGTTCATGTACATTAAAAGATGAATGATACATGAATAATGAAGTAAATTGGAAATCTTTATCAAAGCAGACAAGCGTTAATCCATCTAATCCAGATTTAAGTCATCTATGTAATGATGAAACACAATTATTATTCTATCCATTACATCATAATACATCATCAGTACATGATGATGATGTTGATGATGATGGTATAAATTCAATATGTAAATATAAATTACAAAAAATTGTACGAAGTAAAGTAGCTGAAACACCAGTACGATTTTTAGTTATGAAAAAGTAAGTTATCTTTACAATTTAATAAAATCATTTCATTGTTCTTATGTTCTTTATTAAAAGAGTAATTAGGGAAGCTGGGGGGGGCGAAGGAAGGGGAGGTTTTGTGGAGATAGTAGTTAACTGTCAATTTTTGATATCATCAATTGATCTGAATTAGACAATCATTGATCACTTGGACAACTGTCTAATACTTCCAAATGATCAATGGTTATCTGATTCAGATCAATTTGTGATATCAAAATTGATAGTAAGCTGTAATTCTTATACAATCTGATAATCAATTGCTTTCATGATGAAGTTTTTTATGAATATCATCTTATTTTTTCTTCATTGACTATATTAAAGTAACTACTACTTCTACTAATTTGTTGATAATCTTATTATACTACTGATATGTGATAATTTGAAATAATCTACACATATGTAATTAGGATAAGTTTATATTTTCCTGTTGATTTGTAATGGACTGAAACTGGTCAGTCTCTGTTGCCATATATGCAGCCTAAGCGGATTGTCTCGATATAGCGTTATTACACAAGTTATATATTTTAGTTGGATTGTGACTGGCAAGCGGAATCCAGGACGCGTATTTCGTCCTATTTGGGACTCATCGGCTGGATGTACGCTCATCCCAATGTTGATATTCACACATGTTCACATATATATGCCGGTTGCACAAATGTGACTGTCTGGACACAGTAGCCTAGTGCTGAAGACGGTGGCGTTTAGCACAAAGTAGGCTGAGTTTGAATCCCAGTGTGAACATCAACATTGGGATGCAGGTACATCCAGCCGATGTTTCCCAAATAGGACGAAACGCGCTTCCTGGATTCCACTTGCCAGTCACAATCCAACGTATATAATAATATACTACTTATTCTTATTTATCATTATCATATTAAATGAATGCTTATTTCAACTAATTTAGCGTTCAATGTCATTAAAAGATGAATTATACATGAATAATGAAGTAAATTGGAAATCTTTATCAAAATCAACACGTTATCCATCTAATCCAGATTTAAGTCATCTATGTAATGATGAAACACAATTATTATTCTATCCATTACATCATAATACATCATCAGTACATGATGATGATGTTGATGATGATGGTATAAATTCAATATGTAAATATAAATTACAAAAAATTGTACGAAGTAAAGTAGCTGAAACACCAGTACGATTTTTAGTTATGAAAAAGTAAGTTATCTTTACAATTTAATAAAATCATTTCATTGTTCTTATGTTCTTTATTAAAAGAGTATTAGGGAAGCTGGGGGGGGCGAAGGAAGGGGAGGTTTTGTGGAGATAGTAGTTAACACTGTCAATTTTTGATATCATCAATTGATCTGAATTAGACAATCATTGATCACTTGGACAACTGTCTAATACTTCCAAATGATCAATGGTTATCTGATTCAGATCAATTTGTGAGTATCAAAATTGATAGTAAGCTGTAATTCTTATACAATCTGATAATCAATTGCTTTCATGATGAAGTTTTTTATGAATATCATCTTATTTTTTCTTCATTGACTATATTAAAGTAACTACTACTTCTACTAATTTGTTGATAATCTTATTATACTACTGATATGTGATAATTTGAAATAATCTACACATATGTAATTAGGATAAGTTTATATTTTCCTGTTGATTTGTAATGGACTGAAACTGGTCAGTCTCTGTTGCCATATATGCAGCCTAAGCGGATTGTCTCGATATAGCGTTATTACACAAGTTATATATTTTAGTTGGATTGTGACTGGCAAGCGGAATCCAGGACGCGTATTTCGTCCTATTTGGGACTCATCGGCTGGATGTACGCTCATCCCAATGTTGATATTCACACATGTTCACATATATATGCCGGTTGCACAAATGTGACTGTCTGGACACAGTAGCCTAGTGCTGAAGACGGTGGCGTTTAGCACAAAGTAGGCTGAGTTTGAATCCCAGTGTGAACATCAACAATGGGATTCCGGTACATCCAGCCGATGAGTCCCAGGTAGGATGAAACGCGCTTCTTGGATTCCGCTTGCCAGTCACAATTCAACTTAACTAAATAATCTACACATATGTCAAGTTCAATATTGTTCATACTTACTTTCAAAGTATTAGCCATTTTTGTAAGATATAAACTATTTTGTCAACCAATAACATAATAAAACAACTTACCACTGAACACTTCATCCGTGATATCATGTGACAATTAGTATTTTATGCTTATTTTTTACCATTAATTGGATGATAAACCATAGTAGCAGTAGTAGTAGTAGTAATTAATAATAATAATAAGTAGTAGTAGTAGTAGTAGTAGTAGTAGTAGTAGTAATAATAATAATAATAATAATAATAATAATAATAATAATAATAATAATAATAATAATAATAATAATAATAATAATAATAATAATAATAATAATAATAATAATAATAATAATAATAATAATAATAATAATAATAATAATAATAATAATAATAATAATAATAATAATAATAATAATAATAATAATAATAATAATAATAATAATAATAATAATAATAATAATAATAATAATAATAATAATAATAATAATAATAATAATAATAATAATAATAATAATAATAATAATAATAATAATAATAATAATAATAATAATAATAATAATAATAATAATAATAATAATAATAATAATAATAATAATAATAATAATAATAATAATAATAATAATAATAATAATAATAATAATAATAATAATAATAATAATAATAATAATAATAATAATAATAATAATAATAATAATAATAATAATAATAATAATAATAATAATAATAATAATAATAATAATAATAATAATAATAATAATAATAATAATAATAATAATAATAATAATAATAATAATAATAATAATAATAATAATAATAATAATAATAATAATAATAATAATAATAATAATAATAATAATAATAATAATAATAATAATAATAATAATAATAATAATAATAATAATAATAATAATAATAATAATAATAATAATAATAATAATAATAATAATAATAATAATAATAATAATAATAATAATAATAATAATAATAATAATAATAATAATAATAATAATAATAATAATAATAATAATAATAATAATAATAATAATAATAATAATAATAATAATAATAATAATAATAATAATAATAATAATAATAATAATAATAATAATAATAATAATAATAATAATAATAATAATAATAATAATAATAATAATAATAATAATAATAATAATAATAATAATAATAATAATAATAATAATAATAATAATAATAATAATAATAATAATAATAATAATAATAATAATAATAATAATAATAATAATAATAATAATAATAATAATAATAATAATAATAATAATAATAATAATAATAATAATAATAATAATAATAATAATAATAATAATAATAATAATAATAATAATAATAATAATAATAATAATAATAATAATAATAATAATAATAATAATAATAATAATAATAATAATAATAATAATAATAATAATAATAATAATAATAATAATAATAATAATAATAATAATAATAATAATAATAATAATAATAATAATAATAATAATAATAATAATAATAATAATAATAATAATAATAATAATAATAATAATAATAATAATAATAATAATAATAATAATAATAATAATAATAATAATAATAATAATAATAATAATAATAATAATAATAATAATAATAATAATAATAATAATAATAATAATAATAATAATAATAATAATAATAATAATAATAATAATAATAATACTAACATTATCTGCTTACTGAACAAAGGTGTTTTTCATAGAAAAGAGTAGGCCATTCAAGAAAAATGAGAAAAGAACAGGTGAATAAACAGCACCTTGAGGCAAACCAACTTTCGTTGATAGATGAATGGAACACTTTCCTTTGCGCAAAGTACGTTGTTTACTTACAGAGAAATAGGAATACAGCTAGTTGATTATCGACCTTTTTATGTTCATATTCTCAAGTTTATTCAGTAACGCATGTTACCAGCCATCATAATGTCTTTCCTTAGATATAACTGGATTACTCACGATACGTCATTGACTTTTTATAAAGGTACATGAGTACACAATTTTATTCTGTTACATGACTGAGCAATTAAAACAAAACAATAGACGGTAAAGTAACTTGTTAAGATATTTGGTAAATAGTAGTAGCCCAAGATTTCAAACAGGCCGTAATAGTAGTAGTAATGGATTTATCTCCTTACTGATTGTAATCTTGAATCTTGTAGCAATCCTGAACGCCATGCAATTTGTAGTATTTTTGTTTTAGATCCTGACTGTATTCATTCTCATGACATCAGATATTGTATTCACATTAGAACTTCTTATTCCGGATTAACACTCATGGAATTACAAAATAAGGACTTAGCGTTGATAGTAATTAAAACGTATTACATTAACTAGAACTGAAATCATATGAACAAGCCAGTAATCAAGCCTACAGGCAATCAGAAGTGATATATATATATGAGTTGTAGTTTGAAGACATTAAATTCCCAAAGTTCTGAAATTTATCTGGTTCCCCTAGTCGTTTCCCACCGCTTGTTTTATTCCCCACTATGAACAGTCGAAAACTTATTTACAAATGTCGAATAGTGAATCTAATTTCATACCAGTAAATAAACGTTTTACGATCAGCTTACCAATTTGTTAAACAATTAATGGTGTATGGGAATGAAAAACTTTTGTCATTTAATTATATTTGACAGTCATCGTAGAGTGAATAACTTTCATATTAAATATGTATGCATGATGAAAGGTCGTCGACATTTACCCACAACGTCATCGTCATGATATATACACATACATCACATATGATTGGAACTACTGTGGTGTGATGAAATTCATATGTAGAGAAATCTTCGTCTTTTAATGAACATTCTCGTAGAGTGGAGAGGCGTATTGTAATGAGTTTTCAATTCAAATTCCTAGAAAAATAATCTGATAGCTTCTTAGTCATATTAATGAATTCCTTTAACGTCGTTTCTGCAGCTTAACAACTGTGATGCCAGTAGAAAACTATGATTCGTTTAGTTACCATGTCAAATATTTTTATCCTCTGAAATATGATTGGTTACTTTCCCCGATAAATTCAGTCATTAACACTGCATTCTGATTGGTTTAAAGTAGCTAATGAATCGTGATGCTGATTGGCTAATTCATAAACTGCGCGCAGACATTTCTAGTACCCGACTTAATCATTCTTAAACCATAACCATATTTTCTGATCTACAGAGACAATATTGAATGCTTTAACTAGCAGGCTGATAGATTCCGTAGTTACTGGATATATTTAACTTAATGAAAACTTAGAATTCGTCACAGATTGATGTTGGTAGGTTATTTATGGAAACAATGAAACACTGGATAGTACTTTCTTTCTAGTATGGAGCTCCTCTGTAGTCCAAGCCTTAGATTTCACCCTAGACGCTTCAAGTTGGCGAACGCCTAACCGTCTGCACCAATGAGCCAGTCGGCATCAAATGATATAATCCCCATTTCTATCAGTTTGTGATATAACTCGACAGCCACCCATTATCTAGTACTCCCTGGGTTTCATTAATACCCTACCAATATTAATCTGCAACGAATTCAATCTATTATACATAATACCAATCATCACAAACATATCTATACTTAATTGTTATTTTCTTTGTTAAATCAATATAGAAATACAAATGATAGTGCATTGATAATTTCCTGTTCAACATATTTCAATGATGATGATGCTGTACTAAAATGGCAACAGGATAAAAATGATGTAAGTTACAAGAACAATTTTGTTAATTTATGAACATCATTAAAATTGTGTGTGTATGTGTGTGTATGTCAGTGTGTGTACTGAGACATTCAATAGATCTATATGTAGGAACTACAAGTAATTCCATGAAGGTCCTCAATGAATGTTAAGTCAGTAACAATTAGATGTTTAAGAATATGATAAGAATGATAGTCACTAAGTTCGATTCCGCTAACTGAATGTTATCTGTAGTTCTGATATTCACTAGAGTATAATTATTTTAATGTTAAATTATTTTCACTATATATATTGTTTTTTTGTTAGTTCATACTACTTTGTACTAAGAGGTTAGTTATAAGCAACATAATGTTTAGTAAATGTGTACAGTACCATGAGTTACCAAACCATGTTAATACGATGAGATTCAACTAATATGATTAATGCCATAATATAATTTGACTGGAAGATATGAAATAAAGATATGATTATTAAAGAAAAGTGTAACTTATGAACTAGGAGAATGTAAAGAGTGAATGAATCCGAGTTAATATGACTGATTCTCAACTATATAACGTAGCATTTCTAGCCTCTGAACACGTCTATTATACCTATTCGATCATAGCTGTCACTTAGATATGACGATCATGCTTACTTATCGTAATGGCCGAGTCGAACTATATCAGTTGAAATATTTATTTCTTAAGGTCTGACTATATTGGATAGTTACAATTAGGGGAGTTTGTAGAGATAGTTAACTGTTTAATTCAATTTTGATATCACGAATTGATCTAAATCAGACAACCATTGATCACGTGGAAGCACTGGACAGCTGTTTCGTCCTAGTATGGGAATTGAATTAGACAGTTAACTATCTCTACAAACTCCCCTAATTGTAATTAACATGAACACACTAGTGACTAGCTCCTTGAGGTAATTCCTGGAGTTCTGGCGTGAAGACGTGGCCAGTAAAGTTCAACCGTGTCGGGTGTGAGGCAGTAACTCACCAATGGCATAGAGGAGGTGGCGCAATGTATCACGAATTGGCTGAATTGGAAATATCAACCGTTGGGAGCCGACTCAGTGGTCCAATGGTAAAGCGTTCGCCGCGGAGCCAGAAGGTCCTGGGTTCGATCCCCAACGGGGTCGTGGATGAGCACTGCTGAGTAGTCCCATACTAGGACGAAACAGCTGTCCAGTGCTTCCAGGTGATCAATGGTTGTCTGATTCAGATCAATTCGTGATATCAAAATCATATTAGATAGGTTGGTTGAAGATCTGTAAGATACAAAACGGCTTGCTTAATGTCGGAGATCAAAGACATACTGCTAGATGCAGCTAGGTGTCACAACAGTTAGCTTTTTCCTTTCAAAAGCCAGAATTACAACAATACTTCTTTCTCAAACTAAAGAACTGACTTAGACAAGGTCGATTCGTAAAATGCACACTTTATCTAGTTCTACAAGTTTCCATCTTCAGAGATATGATCTCTAAAAATTCAGGGTTATACATCGAAAACTATTTGTAGTGGGGGTCATCCATTGACTTCTAAAACCAGTTGTTTGTTCGACACTACGATCATATTGTTGGGTTGCCAATACTACTTCTATCTTGATTTGTTTTAAGATACCTGAGGAAGAGGTCTTGATGCTACTGGCAACTATAATGTGATAACTGCCTACATACATCTATCGGTACTAATTATCAGTTTGTTCACAATCTAGTCACTTCTCCTCTTAATATTTTTTTCCATTTCTATCGGATGGTAACTACCTCACACTTGACACGGTTAAACTCTACTGGTTACAGTCTTTACAACACTCAATTATAATCTAATATTATTATAGTAAATTGATCAGATAACAACGCAATTAAAAGGTTAAAACTTGACTAATGTGTTGAGAAAGTGTATTTGATCATTTTGTAACCTTCTTCAAAAACAGGAGGCATGAACTTGAATATTTCTTAAACTGTCTATAATGAATAGTCATTGAAGCCAATTAACAACAATTCAAGAAATCTGAAGCCAGCCTAAGGTCACTTCAAGTAACACTTACACGTGAAGTCCAAGTGATCAGTCTTAACATCACAATGTAAGAGTTATTTTATCTGACTGAATATATCACAGATTGATGTTGGCAGGGCACCATTGAAAACCAGAGAGCAGTGGACAGCTGTTTCGTTTTAGTGTGGAACTTCTCAGCAGTGCGCACCCCAGATTCCGCACCAGAGGCTTCAGGATGACGCGAATGCCTAACCCTCTCAGTATTAATCTGTAATATATTCAATCACATAAAATAACCAATCTCCACATAAATAACCATCCCAATTGAGTTATTTTAACGTTAAGTGAACTAATCAACATGAAACCTAGTGAAAAAATCTCTTCACTTAAACTAATCCTAAATCTAACTTAACACTCTCTACTGTCTTAATCTTAACAATAAACTTTACTATGAAACATAAACAGTATCAGTTTGTAAATGTATAGAAGACTATATGCATTTCTTTATAATAATTTACAATATGAATGTTGCTTACCCATATAGAGAACTTCTAAGTAGGAAAGGCCATTAAGAACTACATTTCAATGATGATAAAGTATTTGTTTTCAGTTACCGACTACTTATTCGATAGAAAGTCAACTGTCAATATATAGTGTCAATTGACATGTTTTTATGGGCTAAGTAACTCAAATGAGTATTTATTATGGATGTTAAAGGAATACTCAAACTCATTGATCATCTAGCCGATTTATCTTTCTTATGTTCATATCCGCTTAATTAGTGTTTTGTCGTGTTACACAGTATAGTTTCAGTGTTTTTATTAGTATTTCAAATTGCAGTCACAAAGTAACGCAGTGAGAACTCGAAAGAAGTAGCAGTAGTATTGTAAGTAGTATCGGTATATATATATAGGAATACCAATGTCCAAATACAGATAAGCATAATGGGGTGAGGATAAGGCAACCAATGATAAGTAACAAATGAAGGCCAGCCCAACATGCTTCACTAAAACAATGTAACACAAGATATGAGTAAGCAGATACACAGAGGGGGGGAAAGGACTACATGATTTATAACACCATAGTAAAGTGTTTATCACACCACCAAGAGTAAAGTATGCATAGGTCAAAGGATTTGTTTAGGTTCAGTTGAAATACATATTGAAGATCACCAAAATAATTTCAAACTGGTCACTACATTTATCTCTATAGAAACGCTTTCAGTTTTTAATTTGACCTTTATTTTATAAATCACTTCATTTCAAGCAAATTAAATATCACGAGTTAACCTGTATTAAACCATTATTGATGAAATTCAGAACATCGCACTGGACATCTACTATGTCACTGCAATTTGTATCCACGAATTCACACTAGGGAAACATTGAATTCTGGAATTATGATCCAATGGTTAATCGTTTTCTATGTAGCCTTATAAACTTACACTCAATCTCCTGCAAGGGTTATAGATGTGCGTTGTAGAAATGTCCGGTTCCAGAAAGAAGTAGTTGACCAATGCCATTTACTGAATGTTGTTAGGTATCTAACTCCGGTTAATTTATGACATCATATTAAAAATTCATTGCTTAAACATGTTAAACCGACTGAACTAATTGTCTTGCATGAAGGTGTTTATTTTGTAAATGTATTGATTTGCACTGTATACACATTTATATGTATATGAACTAATCTTGAAGTTGCCAGGTTAAAACAAACCAATTAGGCATATTCTATAACTATAACTTGATTGATTTAAGAACTCTAATTGATTGACATAATCCTTAAGTGACCAAATCCTTTTTAGATGTAAAGGCAGAATAAACATTGACAAATGATAGTTAAGAACAAGTTATTTATTAAGTAGAATCATTAGCTTTCATATGTATCGTATACTAGAGCAATTAGTAACAGGAAATACAAAATACATTAAAGACTGAACAAAAAGGAGTTGTGTACAGCGTTTGGGATAATAGTCTCATAATAAAATCACAATAAATGGCGAAAGAAAACACCTATGACATTTGTTAATAAGTCTATGAAAAAGGTTATAGTCTTAATAATATAAATATCATACTTACTAAATATTTAATCAGAATCAGCTTAAAAGTAACAGATTCCAATAACACGGTAAATCAGTCGAAGAGGTCATTAACCTGCGTCGACTGAGATGGCTGGGACATGTGTTGCGCATGCCCCACCACCGTCCACCCCGTCACGCGATGTTGGCTAGGGCTGAAGTAGGATGGAAGAAGGGTGGGGGCGGCCAAACCAAAACATGGCGTCAGTCCATGAAGTCCTTGACTACTGGTTTAAGCTATGTAGGTAGATGTAGATTACTTGGTTGGGGTCCGCGTGACGATTGCAATAAATGGCTGGAGACACTAGGCGATATGGCTCAAAATCAATCACAGTGGCACAAGTGTATTCACTCTTTAACCTCATCTAGATTTTGAATTCTATTGTTATTTTCTGGACATATTTACTTACTCTTCTCTCTTGTATTCTGTCTATACGTTATCTCAATAATCTCGTAGTGCTAGTGTGGTATGGCAACTTGAACCTACGGCGTTTGTGCCCGGTTCTACGTTGCTGCTGCTGCTGCTGCTGATGATGATGATGATGATGATAGTTCCAATAACCTGAAGAATAAGCTCAAGTGATTGTAATTTCCGTTTGTTTGCTTCCATCCCCCTTTTCCCCTTCCCTATATAAATTTTTATCACTTTTTTTTGTTTTATAGAATCTATTATGGACAAATGAACCAATTTATGTATTTGATCGTGAAAGTCGATCAGTTCGACTACCAGCTTACATGCGTAATAGTTTATCTTTACAAATACATGGTAAAAAATCCATGATAATGAATAAACCATCTACATTGAGTCCATGAAATTCTACATACAACATGATGATCACAAATTGTCTTTTTTTTCTTTCTTCATGTTTATATTCTTTTTCTTTATTTTTCTTTTTACAGTTTTTTTATTGTTTCTAAATAGTTTCTTTTGTGCGTGTGTGTGTGTGTGTGTGTTTAATGTCTTTCAAAATAAAAAAAGAAAAAACAACATTTCACTTGGTTACCAATGTAAACTTCTTATATCTTTTTCTATATTTATCTTGTTTCTGTACATACTACTTATAGTTGTTATTGTTTTCAAAGATACCTCATAACAATTAATATGTATTACATAACATACTTTATTCATATTGTTATGTAAGATTGTAATTGTAACATAAAAATGATGATATTAATTATCATTCAATATGAAATTGTTTTTATTTTTTATTGATGATGATTACGTAATCTACTTTTATGCAATACAATGCAAATTAAGTCACCCGGTTACAAACAAAATTTTTTGTATTTTTCTTTATGCACAAAATACAAAATACAAAAAAGGCAAATAAATTGTTACTAACCAATTTTCTATAAGTTTTCACACTGGTTCTTTTGGTTGTTACCTTGTTTTCTTGATTTTTCTTCGTTTGTTTTTTCGCTTTTTTTCTTTCTTTCTTTCAATTGATTTTTTTAAGAAAGGAAAATAATTTATTAGATAATTAGATAAACTGTTACTTCAATATATTTTCAGAAATAAATGCAACAGTTCTATCTCTGCAGTTTGATTAACTGCAGACAACTTTAGCAGTTGAATGACTTGAACAAGTAGACAGGAAACTTTATTCCAGTAAAATGAAGACTGTGAGTTCTGTACAAAATGTAGTGGGACTCTTTTGTTGTAACAGGAATAGCACTCCATCACTCTGAGCATCTGCTGTCTCCGATGCGAACTGTTGGCATTTTGACTTATTGCACCCAGGAGTGAAAGAGCCAATGATTCTATCAAGTCTAGAATATCTTTTTACGGCCATAATATTTCGGCTTGGCTCAACGCCTCTCTTTGAAACATACTGTAGGTTCTTAGGCTTCTTAGGCACGGTTCTCAAAATGACATTTTCTCGGAGGGGAGGGAACGTCCCAACAATATGGTAACTATATCCCTTCATTTATACTAACTTACTTTCCCCCGTTACTCATCAGGAAGGGGCATAGGCCGCTCACCAGGTATCTCCATTCAACTCTGTCCTGAGCAATCCTCTCCAGCTGTTTCCAGTTGCTGTTCATTCTTTTAATGTCTGCTTCCAATTCTCGACGCAGCGTGTTCTTAGGCCTTCCTATTTTCCGTTTCCCAACAGGATTTCATGTCTGACGATGCAGTCTGACGGGTTGTGTAATGTATGTCCTATCCATTTCCAACGTCTTTTCCTAATTTCCTCTTCGGCTGGAAGTTGGTTCGTTCTCTCCCATAGTAAGCTGTTGCTGATGGTTTCCGGCCAACAGACATTCAGTATCTAGCGTAGACAGTTGTTTATAAATATTTGTAACCTTCTGATGATGTTTGCAGTTATTCTCTAAGTTTCAGCTCCATACAGCAGAACTGTCTTCACGTTCGAATTGAACAGTCAGACTTTCAGGTTAGTTGATATTTGTGTTGAGTTCCATATGTTTTCAACTGTAGGAATGCTGCTCTGGTTTCGCCAATCCTTGTGTTTACATCTGCATCGGACCCTCCTTGTTCATCGATGATGCTCCCCAGATATGTGAAAGTATCCACTTCTTCCAGAGTTTCCCTATCAAGTTGAATTGGGTTGGTGCTCCATGTGTTGTATTTAGGAATCTTACTTTTTTCCTTATGTATGTTTAGGCCTACTGATGCTGAGGTTGCTGCTACACTGGTTGTCTTTGCTTGCATCTGTTGGTGTGTATGTGCTCAGAAAGCTAGATTATCCGCAAAGTTCAAATCACCGAGTTGCATCCTACTCGTCTATTGAATTCCGTGCATCCCCTCAGATGTGTAGGTCTTCATGATCCAGTCAACCACTAGGAGGAAGAGAAAAGTCGAGAGTAGGCAACCTTGTCTGACTCCAGTCCTCACTGCGAATGCATTTGTCAGTTGTGCTCCATGCACAATTTTACACTGTGTTGCGTCGTAAGAGTTCCGGATGATGTTGACGAGTTTCTCTGGTACGCCGTAGTGTCGATGAAGTTTCCATTGTGTTCTCCTATCTACACTGTCAAACGTCTTCTCATAATCAATGAAGTTGATGTACAGTGGTGAGTTCCATTCAATTGATTGTTCAACGATGATCCGTAGTGTTGCGATTTGGTCTGTGCACGACCGATCCTTACGAAAACCAGTTTATTGATCTCGAAGTTGAGCTTTCACTGAATCTTTCATTCTGTTCAACAATACTCTGTTGAAGACTTTCCCTGGTATCAACAGTAGCATGATCCCTATGTAGTTGTCACATTAGCTCAAATCTCCTTTTTTCGGTATCTTGATAAGATGTCCTTCTTTCCAGTCTGCCGGCACTTGTTCTTCCTCTTAGATCCTTTTGAATAAAACGTGGAGTATCCTTGCTGTTAGATCGATATCTGACTTGAGTGCCTCAGCTGGTATATTGTCCGGTCTTGCCGCTTTCCCACATTCGATTTGTCTGATGGCCATCTTGATTTCTTCCATCGTTGGTGGGGTGACATCTATCGGGAGATCATTAGGTGCTACTTTGATGTCTGGTGACTGGGTTCAGTGGAGCTGGCCTATTTAAGAGTTCCTCAAAGTGTTCGACCAACCTATTCTTTTGTTCTTGAATCTCGGTAAGTGTCTTGCCTTCTTTGTTCTTGGTCGGTGGCTCTGGTTAACCATGTTTATTTGCCAGTTTCTTCGTTGTGTCGTATAGCTGTTTCATATTACCTTCTCTTGCAGCCTTCTCCGCTGTCGTGGCAAGGCCTTCGATGTATTTCCGTTTGTCGGTTCTAATGCTCTTCTTTACCTGTTTATTTGCTTCTGTTTATTCAGTTTGTGCATTGATTTTCTCTGCTCTTGTTCAGCTGTTGTTAATTTCTATCTTCTTGTTCCTCCTTTGTTGAATTTTGCTCAATGTCTCAGTGGAGATCCATTCCTTATAATGGTGCTTCTTGCGGCCTAGAACCTCCTGACACGTTGACGTTAGTGCTTCTTTGATTTCTTTCCAGTTATCCTCCATAGTGGTTTCTTCTTCATTCGGTAGATCTTGTAAGGCTTGGAACCTGTTTTTGAGAGATATTTTGAATTCCTTGAGTTTGTCAGTGTCTCGGAGAAAGCCTGTATTGAACCGTTGTACTGCTGCCACTCCAGTTGTCCACTGCCTCTTTAGCTTCAGTTTTATTTTAGAAACCACCAGGTGGTGGTCTGAAGCTATGTCAGCTCCTCTCCTGGTTTTTACATTTTCTATTGATCTTCTGAATTTTTTATTGATGCATATATGATCGATTTGATTCTCTGTAGTATGATCCGGTGAGACCCATGTAGTCTTGTGTATGCGTTTGTGGGCGAATATTGTACCACCTATAACCAATTTGTTGAAGGCACATAGGTTTGTAAATCTTTCACCATTGTCATTTCTTTCTCCCAGTCTTTGTCGTCCCATGATTTCTTCATTTCCAGTGTTGTCCATTCCGACTTTAGAGTTTAGGTCTCCCATCAGTATTGTCAGATCCTTTCCTCGACACTTTGCTATAATAGATTGTAGTCTATCGTAAAACTGATCTTTGTCTTCGTCGTTGCAGTCGTTGGTTGGTGCATAACATTGGATAATATTCATTGTAATTCCCTTCTGCATTGTTTTGAAAGATGCTTTGATGATCCTGGGTCCATGTAGGTCTCATCCCACAAGTGCATTACGTGCTTCTTTGGACGGCATCAGAGCAACCCCATGGGAGTGATGAGCATTTTCCTCTTCGTGGCCGGAGTATAGTAGCATCTCTCCCGAAGCCAATGTTTTCTGTCCAGCTTGCGTCCAATGGGTTTCGCTGATTCCGAGTATTGTCAAGTTGTATCTCTTCATTTCTGCAGCTATTTGATTTGTCTTCCCGCTCTCTCACATTGTTCGAACATTCCATGTACCTATAAAAATATTTGCTCTGGTTGTTAGAAGGGAGGGCATCGGCCTCATGACTTCCGAAGAATTTCGGCTTTCATCATGAGGCATCATGAATCCTTCTACTCCCAGGGCAAAGTTTAAATGGTTTATCTTGTTTAATCTGGACTGCGTTTTTTTTTAGCAAGCTTGGGTTTTACGGGATGGGGGTGCTAGCCCCATGTCCAACCCTCCTCTTTTACCCGGGCTTGAGACCGGCAGTAGCCCTAGGAGAGATACAGGCGGAGTTTCTTCATTTCCAGTGTTGTCCATTCCGACTTTAGAGTTTAGGTCTCCCATCAGTATTGTCAGATCCTTTCCTCGACACTTTGCTATAATAGATTGTAGTCTATCGTAAAACTGATCTTTGTCTTCGTCGTTGCAGTCGTTGGTTGGTGCATAACATTGGATAATATTCATTGTAATTCCCTTCTGCATTGTTTTGAAAGATGCTTTGATGATCCTGGGTCCATGTAGGTCTCATCCCACAAGTGCATTACGTGCTTCTTTGGACGGCATCAGAGCAACCCCATGGGAGTGATGAGCATTTTCCTCTTCGTGGCCGGAGTATAGTAGCATCTCTCCCGAAGCCAATGTTTTCTGTCCAGCTTGCGTCCAATGGGTTTCGCTGATTCCGAGTATTGTCAAGTTGTATCTCTTCATTTCTGCAGCTATTTGATTTGTCTTCCCGCTCTCTCACATTGTTCGAACATTCCATGTACCTATAAAAATATTTGCTCTGGTTGTTAGAAGGGAGGGCATCGGCCTCATGACTTCCGAAGAATTTCGGCTTTCATCATGAGGCATCATGAATCCTTCTACTCCCAGGGCAAAGTTTAAATGGTTTATCTTGTTTAATCTGGACTGCGTTTTTTTTTAGCAAGCTTGGGTTTTACGGGATGGGGGTGCTAGCCCCATGTCCAACCCTCCTCTTTTACCCGGGCTTGAGACCGGCAGTAGCCCTAGGAGAGATACAGGCGGAGTTTCTTCATTTCCAGTGTTGTCCATTCCGACTTTAGAGTTTAGGTCTCCCATCAGTATTGTCAGATCCTTTCCTCGACACTTTGCTATAATAGATTGTAGTCTATCGTAAAACTGATCTTTGTCTTCGTCGTTGCAGTCGTTGGTTGGTGCATAACATTGGATAATATTCATTGTAATTCCCTTCTGCATTGTTTTGAAAGATGCTTTGATGATCCTGGGTCCATGTAGGTCTCATCCCACAAGTGCATTACGTGCTTCTTTGGACGGCATCAGAGCAACCCCATGGGAGTGATGAGCATTTTCCTCTTCGTGGCCGGAGTATAGTAGCATCTCTCCCGAAGCCAATGTTTTCTGTCCAGCTTGCGTCCAATGGGTTTCGCTGATTCCGAGTATTGTCAAGTTGTATCTCTTCATTTCTGCAGCTATTTGATTTGTCTTCCCGCTCTCTCACATTGTTCGAACATTCCATGTACCTATAAAAATATTTGCTCTGGTTGTTAGAAGGGAGGGCATCGGCCTCATGACTTCCGAAGAATTTCGGCTTTCATCATGAGGCATCATGAATCCTTCTACTCCCAGGGCAAAGTTTAAATGGTTTATCTTGTTTAATCTGGACTGCGTTTTTTTTTAGCAAGCTTGGGTTTTACGGGATGGGGGTGCTAGCCCCATGTCCAACCCTCCTCTTTTACCCGGGCTTGAGACCGGCAGTAGCCCTAGGAGAGATACAGGCGGAGTTTCTTCATTTATTTATTAATTAAAATAATATTGAGATGGTACATTTTGTGGAAATTGATATTTTTCATTGATTGATTGCGTCATAGATTGATGTCAGAAGTTGCTACAAGTAAAGTTCACAATTGTCGGGAGTGAGATAGTTATCACTAATGACAATGAATGAACGTCGCGATATATCACAAACTGATGGAAGTAGGAATTCTAATATTGGATGCTAAATGACCCAGTTGTGCAGAGGGTTAAGTGTTCTTTAATATAAAGCCCATATGAAGTCCCGTACTGAGACGAAATAACTGGCCAGTGCACCATGCTTTTCAATGGTACCCTACCAACATCAATCTGTAACGCATTCAATCGATCAAATTATTAATCCGAAATGAATAGCCACGTTTTAAGTAGAAATATCTTAGCAATTACATTATGGTGAACCAATCTCGACGGGGGTGGGGGTGTTAGTCATCAGGATGAATAGCTTATGTGTCAGTTGAAATAATCAGGGTAATCGTAACTATCAAAATAATAACAACTATATACTCCACAGATGCTGTGGATGGAGAATGTGACATCCTGCGCGTTATAATTACAGAAAATGCATATCCTAAGATGTCAATTTACAAGTATATTACAAAGAAAGCTAGAGTAAAAACAGTTCAAACCGCTCGTAAGAAATCGCGTTCATGTGCCTACAATTTAGAGGTGATGTTGTTAATAAAATTAAGAGAACATTTAACGTATGTAGATTAAGACTAATAACTCCGCCTGTAGCCCTCCTAGGGTTACTGCCGGTCCCAAGCCCGGGTAAAGGAGGAGGGTTGGGCATGGGGCTAGCACCCCCATCCCGTAAAAACCCAAACTTGCTAAAAAAACGCAAACCAGATTAAACAAGGTAAGTAAGATTAAGACTAATGTTTCTCCTGCGTTCGATAGCGATAGTGAAATTGAATGACGAACTACCTAGAATGGCCACCTCTTTTGCATTTATCTATTGAACTGTTCCTGTGGGGTAAGTTACATCAGCTGTTGTTCAAGGAATTTACATTTTCGCTCTTCGAAACATCTTTCAGCGTGGTAGGGTAAAAGCATGGTTAAGTAAGTTAATAACAGAGTACTTGATCATATAATGGAAACGGGGCATACTACAAGCGTCAACCAGTCGTTTTCAATAATATTCTGAATTAATAACTACCATAGTAGGTTAAACTCAGATTACTTCGAACGTCAGAATCAGCTGTTATTTGAACCAAAAGTTGGAATCATTAGTCCAGAAGAAATATGTTCCACCATTTCTTTAACTAAGGCGAAAACCATACTACAGATACCTGCAATCGAATTGAGATGGTTTGTAGACACTGATATTAAGTTAAAGTGATTGAATTCATCACATGAAACCCCTGGGAGTGAATCTAGGCTGTACACTGCTGAGGAGTTCCATACTAGGTCAAATTTAGTTGTCAAGTACTCCATAATTTTAAATGGTACCTTATCAACATTAATCTGTGGTGAATTCATTCAATTAACCAGTAATCATAAGCTAATTCAGATTACTTAATGTATATAGTGATTTCACTGTCCCCCCCCCTCCCTCTCCTTTATATGGTCATAACTTTTGTTCTTTCTTTCCTTCAAATATTATTGTTATTACTAGTCATATCTTACTAGTATTATTCATCCAATTATCATAACTTTAATGAATAACCACTTCACTTTACCATTTCATATCATTTAATGTGTATTACACTTAGTCTTCCATAGTCCGAGCATATGATTTGCTTTGAGTTGGATTCACATTGTTAATTTACAACTCACTCTCACCCCCCCCCCAATATATGCTTTTATTCTGATAGTAATCATATTAACAACAATTTCAGTTGACGCATGAACTACACCCTTTGACAATTAACAATCCCCAGGCACATTCTGTTGACGAATCCTTAATAACACGAAACTTACCTCCTGGATTCTACTTGTCAGTCAAAATTCAACTTAAACAATCCACAGATTTATTGACTATAATTTAATGTAAACGATATTTCCACTTTAAAGTGGATTATTTATTTTGAATTATTAATTTAACTTATAAATGGTGAACCTGATGAGAATTTATTGTAACGAAATATTCTTCGTTCATAATTGATTTGTTTTAATATAAACGGGAATTTTTCTACAACTCAGCTTCTTTTTTTTATCACTATACAAATATTTTTATTGTTTGTATTTGTCATAGATTGGTGTTAATAGGATGCCACTGAGAACCAGGGAGTACTAGATGATTGTTTCTTTTTTGCAAGTACTATCGGTTCCTTCAATGGATCTAGGTCATGATCTTCAGATCATTCTCAGTACGCTTAACAATCAGCATAACCGGAACAGCTTTTATTACTAGAATTATTATTATAATCGGTTTATAATGTAGCTTTACAAGTAATCATTATTGTAATTGATGGGTTGATCACTTCACTTATCTCTGAAGTCTCATCACCCCTGGTGGGTTGGTGTCTGACGAAATCTCAGCGCGGATTCAGAAAGCCCGATTGGCATTTGCCAGTTTACGGCACTTGTAGCGCAGACGACATATCCGTGTCTCAACGAAAGACCGGATGTACTGCGCAGCAGTCCGCGCCATTTTAACATATGGCTGCGAAACGAGGGCCATGAAAACTCAAGATATGCGTCGACTCCAGATATTTGACCATAGGAATCTTCGTAACATCGCTCGTATATCATGGAATAGCCGGTTTAGTAATAGTGAGGTTGGACAAAAGGTTCTTGGGAGACACGGTAAATCAGTCGAAGTGGTCATTAACTTTCATGGACTGAGATGGCTGGGACATGTATTGCGCATGCCCCACCACCGTCTACCCCGTCGCGCGATGTTGACTAGGGCTGAAGTAGGATGGAAGAAGGTTAGGGGCGGCCAAACCAAAACATGACATCAGTCCATGAAGTCCTTGACTACTGGTCTAAGCCATGTAGGTAGATGTAGATTACTTGGTTGGGGTCCGCGTGACGATTGCAATAAATGGCTGGAGATACTAGGCGATATGTCTCAGAATCGGTCACAGTGGCGCAAGTATATTCACTCTTTAACCTCATTTAGATCTTGAATTCTATTGTTATTTTCTGGACATCTTTACTTTAGTCTTCTCTCTTGTATTCTGTTTATACATTACCTCAATAATCTCGTAGTGCTAGTGTGGTATGGCAACTTGAACCTACAGGCGTTTGTGCCCGGTTCTACATTGCTGATGATGGTGATTAAGTTTATTTGATTATATTCATTATAGATTGATATCAGTTAGGTATTATTAAAAATAAAACCAGATAGCATTGGACACCTGTTTCGTTCGAATCTAGGTCTTCACTAAAGCCTGCAACTACGATCCAACCAAGGAGTCAGACCTAAACTAGAATGAAACAACTGTTCACTGGTCCCTGACACAAATCTGTAACAAACATAAACAATCCAATATTTTAACTAATTGAATTCATTAGGATGCCATTGAAAACCATGGAGTAGTGAACACTCATTACCTCCTAGTATAGGACTTCTCAGAATGAAGCATCCTAGATTCAGTTAGTTTGTTTTATTTTTATTGAATCATTAGATGATTAATTTTATGGTTAGAAATACCTATCAACACTGTTAATCTCTATGACGCTAATTTTCAATGTAGATCATATTACGTAACAAACTAAGTTACTTTTTATCAAAAATTGTAATGTGATTATAATATGTTTGGGTCTTCCTGTTGATTTGTTATTGACTGAAGGTGGTCATCATAAGTACAGATACATCCAGCTGACGAGTCCCAGATTAGATGAAACCCGTGTCATGAATTACACTTGCCAGCTACAAACCAAATCGATTGTTGAGTAAATTGAAAACACTAGAATTAGAAACTATACTTTAAATAGTTCCCACCGAATAAAACTTAAAGATTCCAATGTTTCATCTGGTGATAATCTGCACAGAGCTTTCTCAAGGTGAATTAATCAAAATATTTGAAGTTATACCTAAAACATCAATTTGTGTTATGACGTGATTCTTCATTCAATCACTTGATTTAACCATTTTGCGCTGTAATGCAGTGAGTTGTTTTAAGATAAGAGCGATTAATTGATGCCGTTACGTCTGCCATACGTCTTACTCAGTCTGCAACCGTAAGTGAGGTAGAACACAAAAATTGTTGAAACAACTAGACAGAATTAAATTATACTTTATGCACTTCATCATAGATACACAAAAGCTGACTAACCAATTAGAGGAATAACTACCAATACAAAATAAGAGTGGCAGTCACTATGATCTGAAGTAAAGTATACACAATTGATTAACTGTAGTACATCAGTTAAAAGTGACAACCTAACAGTTAATGTGTTTAATGGGAAGAATAGAGCAACGGGAACTGAATAACACAAGGAATAAAATGTTCACTTTCGATACAAGTACTCTACTGAAAAAAACAGTTCTAGACGTTAATCAATCTTCCTTAGCTGCTTAACGTTTCAATCATTTCATATGCTTAGTAATGTAGTGTAAAACAACTAGAGACAGGTCGGATACGAAAATATATATGTGTGTGTGTATAGATGTGGTCAGATGGTGACATGTATGTTCATACTTCTGTGTTTATTTACTTTTAATCATCATCCTGGATAATATTTTACTATACAACAGTTTCTTTGCATTTGGATGCTTCTTAGAGAATAACTTTACTTGTTCGTGATAAACTGTTAAACAGTTAACATGGGATGCAGTAGTTAATGGTAAATTAGTTGTTGATTAATGAGGACAAAGACTTAAAATTTTACGCAGTCTGCAGAAATCTGCAGTAAACTCGGTGTAAAGTACCTGCTAGCTCTAACAAACTGATAACATGTATTCATCTGTTACCTCTCGAAGAGAAAAGATCGCCTAATGACACTCTCAAAGTAACTTTATTCTTAGTTCCCCTTCCTAGTTCTTCTAGAGTACCGTTCGATCTCTTTTACTTGATTCCGTGAACCTCTAAACGTACATCTTAGTCATTGATGTTAATTAATAGTGCTTGTGTTTAGACTTCATTTTTGTCTCGTTATACTCTTTCGGGTTTGGTGAAAATGAATGATTGCTGACGAAACACAAATGTAAACATTGTTATGACTATTTATTGCTCAAATGACTAGAAATATAAACCAAGAAACTAAGTTAATTGCTAAAATTGATTGATTACCATTCATAACCACATGTTCGGCTAGGATCTATATCTTCCTCTATACAGTGAAGTTGTGTTGGGACTTTCTGCTGAAACATTCATAAGAAGGTTTGACTCATATCTAGACTCTGTAGGCATTGAGTAGAAGCAACAACTCAGTTACATCTACAAGTAACTCTTAATTTAACCATTTTCCCCTCGGTTTCCGTTCAAAGCTAAGAACACCCAATTCCAGATCTTAAAGAACATCAATTTGTTAGATATGCAACGTAAACTTGTTTCTCCTAAAATATTATCGTCCTCTTCCATAGATATTGACCGTGGATTGTGTTTGCGGGGAGCTTCAAAGTATGAAGGAGAAATTGAAGTCCTAGATTATGTCTTGGAGTGCAAACATTTTGGTTGGAGACTAAACGTAGGAGTCACAGGTAGAAATAACATTTTTTTATATGAAATAGTCAGTTTCTGCCCTAGTAATAAGAATTACAGGCAGTCGGAAGTCTGCACTCGGCAATCCAGGGACCAGCAATCCCGAAATTTAGTAATGCAGTAATACAGGCCATAAAGCATCTAACCAGGAATATATATATATATATATGCATGTAAGAATAGCAATGCCCCAAATATAGATAGTCACAAGCTACTGACGAGTGAGAACTAAGAAGGTCAGGCTAACATACGTCATTTTATTCTGCATCATGGAAAGGATAATAATAAGTAATTATTTCAGTATTTGACTAACAGCCAATTACTCCCTGAAAGTGGTACAGTTTAGAAAACGGCCTGCCATATCTGGCATGCTTTTTAGCAGCATGACAACGTATACTTTAAAAGACAAAAATTACTATATATATAGTCTGCAACGACTTCAGCAAGGTCGTTAGTAAGGTCTCCTTAGAAAACGTTGCTGTCTAAACCACACAAAATCAGAACTGATTCGTACAAACAGATTACTTACTGGTTCGGTTAAGACAATAAGAGTAATTTCCAAACTAAAGTAGTTTGAAATGAATAATAACTGTTGACGTTAGTTTAGTCACGCGTGCTCATGTCTAGCCTTAATTCATAACAAAATGGTTGAGCAAGGAACAGTTATATATAAAGTTATTCAATTAGGTGTACAGTATTACCAAAACAAGTATTAATCAACCAATCATGTAACAACTTTAGCTGATGCCCAAATAAATATCAGCACCTAGTTATCCAACCGAACTGTTCTACAAATTGAAATAGTCAGTTCGCTTCCTTGAAATAAACAGGAATACCATTCTATCTTTTTGGATGTATCACGTACTGTTTGCTTAAAAATCAATATTTAAATCTGTTGAAATTTAATGACAAAGTATCAGGAGTTACTTATTACGACACACTATTTCAAGTTAGGAGAGAGTACTTCAACTCACAATAAAAAATTTTGCAAGTCAATTCAATTCAGGCAGAACAATCTAAAAGGAAAACGAATCAATATAGCAACTGCCATAATAAGGACGTGAAGCATGACAAAGTAAATGTAGCACATAAAAATCGTAGAAATTTAATGGAAAAGTATGAAAATAAACGAAAAGTGCAACATTAATAAATACTAATTGCCTCATTTAGAGTCAAAAGTTAAACAGAATGCACACTGAGAAAATCGAGAATAACAAAAGTAAAGCAACAAATTACAATAGAAAGGAGCGTACTTTGGGATGGGAATTTTCGCTGACAAAACTTGTAAAAAGTAAGTACAAAATGTGCAAATCGACTTCGTCTAGATAGCCAACAGTACATGATGCAATATCTAATGATACGGGTTTCTGGTTTATTGTCATTTTTCTTATGTATGATTGGCCTTTTAAGAATTTTGTCGTCGTCTGAGCAATGAACAATGAAAGTGACAACTCAGAACTTGAAAAGATCTACGAATATTAATAGAGTGTTAATTTCATATCACGAATTGGCCTAAATTTGACCAGAAAAATGATCTAGTGTTTGACAGCTGCTAGTAAATTCCTCCAAGCACATTATGATGGATATTTCTTACCAAATTACAAATGCGAACGGGATGAATAATGCTAAGCTCCTCCCGTTGTTCAGACAATATGATTCAGATACCGCCAAAAGTAAAAATCTCATAGCCACTACACATCGCCGTGTCGTTACTGTGGGAAGTTTCAGGATCCAGTGGTTAGTGGGCAGGCACTTCATTCATCGAAGCATTTAATTACAGTCTCAGAAACCACACAGGAGTAGTGTAGGTGGAACATCGTAAAACTAGAATGCGACACTATTTTTTCGTGCAAATATTCACTGCTATTTAGAATAGTTTGCCGGCAGAAATCTGTGCGTCTAATTAATACGAGCGATAGACTAACTGTTTGGTGGCTTAAATGCACTAAATAAACTCTAGGATAGCATGTGACATACTTGCCTCCCTCAGTGTGCTACCTGTTCGCATAAACCCGATACAACCTGACAGTGCTTGGAATTACATGTGTTTGATTTACTACTTGTGTATGAACACCAAAATTACTAAGCACTTTTATGAGTTAGTCTACAATAACTATTACTGGTTGCCTTCTCATTCTATCCAAACCAATCACTTGGCTGCCTGATATCCATCTATTGCTTACAGCACTACTATCGTTTTATTATTTTAACAACCATCTACTTGATCTTACTAGTTCATATAACTTACCACTTATCAACACACACTTTCCATGACTCTAACTCTACAACTCAACTACAACTAGGTCGTGGCTGTAGTGGTCTGTGTGGTCGGTAATAATAAACCTGCCTAGATAAGGTTAATGTAAATTAAGTTTGTAACGTAGGGTAGCGAGGGCATCACTACATATATCTTCGAACCATCAAATACGCAAACTTAACACCATAAAAGGAGGGATGGTGGAAATTTTAACCGGCAGGCATGACGGTGTGTGCGGTAACTTTAAACGTCCCCTAAATGTGAATTTGAATTTGGTTTATGCTAACGGCTACGTACAGTGGTTTCGACTAAGACAATCTCATTTCAATTTGTACACATAACATCCAGCTGGTCATACCTATCTATCAAAACATCTTTCTACAAGGATGACAAGATTGCTAGACTGCTGCCCATGAAGTTGCTAACCAATAAGTAACTATAAAGCCTAATTTAACCATACTATATTCTCATCCAGAAGTTTTCATATCCTTATAGGAATTATTTGCTGCAATTCTTCTACCATTTGAATAAACCTCTTGTTAATTTTTACTTTTAACAGTCAACCGCACTGAGATGTTTCACAGTAACCCTCTGAGTTAGTCCACCTGTTATAAAAAAATAAATACGCTAAGCAACAAGAGTAAAGACTAAAACAACCATATAGTACCAATCGTTTATGCACCTTTGTTCTGCTACTCGCCTCTCTTTTCTATTGCTTCTTTGACGACTTTGTTTCGATGCGCTGAGTATAACGTCAGATATTTATACTCAATATTGAGTGCTGTAATTACTGTTAAAATAGAATACCAATATGCTGTTATAAATAATCTTGTGTCCCATCTTTCAGCTGCACAACAATTGTCATCACAAGATTATATCTAGCACCATTCGCCATATATAACAATTTTCAAACAGTTAATGTTGTTGCTAAGTCAACTCCTAATACGTGAAACTTGAGTATCGTCAACTTACTTTTACTTGTCCATATTACATTTATACTTATAATATATGTCTGCTCATCTAATTACTCCTTCTTCAGATATCATCATGATCAAGCCTAAAAGGTGCCATGAGATCTATACAGTATCAAAATGTATTTATGTTAATGCTAAGAAATTTCTCAATTTGTCTACTTCGTTTTTTGATTAAAAACTCAGCACACTATACCAACTTCTAGCCTCCGCCTAAAGAGAAAACACCAATCGATTAAAAAAGATTCAGGAAGCTTCAAACATGCTAACATTTAAAGAACGCCGAGGCTGCAGAAGTACAAAAAGCAGGGTAAATTAAACATATTTCCTCTGCCACACAGAAAAATTAGAGGCGACCTAGTCATAGTCTTCAAAATATTCAATAAATTTGGGCATGACTTATTCTCTTCATTCCTGCCCTCGTGAACAGGAAATCAAAGAGGATATCTCCTAACTTTTGCATGTCTCGAGCCAATAATCTATACACTGACTACCAACTTTTCCACTAAATAGCCGATGAGTTAAACCCAAATAGCTCTATATGTCGAAACATTCAAAAAATAATTTAATCATGTGAGAACTTCATGCTGCCAGAGCGTTTCATAGATAGCTTTAATTTCCTGAATCATCAGATAAGTATACTAAACGAGTGCAAATTCATTTTATAAGTCATAGATTATGGTATGCAAACACAACAGTACATTGATAAAAAGATTAGTGCGCTTTTCCACCTTGATATTACACCGTAGGCAACTTACACAAATACCCAAAAACGGCCTAAATACAGTTGTTCATAATGACATCGATTAATAGTCTGAAGTGCACCTGGTAAATGACCAAGTTGCGTTTATCGTATTACCAGAGCAAGTTATAAAGATTGAACCCCCTCTTATGAATGAGAATAAGTCAGAAAACAATGAAGGATGGAAGGGAAGTTATATTTGGTCGTAAATAGAGCGTCAATTCGATAGCAACCTCTAGGCTGGCGAACTGGAGAGAGGGAGGTGCTACCCACGGTGCGTCGTGACGTGATCCAGTGGTGATGAGTGACCAAGCACCTTCAACTAGTAGTGTCCGCTAAAACAAACATGATCAAAATAAATGTTGATTGCCTAGAGAACTATTTATTTCAGGGATTATTTACTCATACATGTCCAACTCCACTCGACTTGATTGAGATAATGAAGCTGCTTCTCATACGTAAACTTACGCCAAAGTTATAATAACTAACAACTTTTTTAACTATCTCACTATAAACATGCTCCCACATTACTTTAGTGAATGCTGTAACAGAGTTAGTTTTACCAGGCAATGATTATGTTTGAGCATATTGAGGGAAAACTGCATGTAGAAACCTGGAATTATACCGTAATAAACATCTTGTCCGCTCAAACTTCTGACTTTTCGAACGGAGGGTATTGGCAGTGACATATCAGAAAAGTCGATATTGTAGCTTGAGAGTTGACAAATGAGCTTTTTGGGGGAACATTACGGTTATGAGAAGGATGTGATTCCGGTACTATAATCCAGGATCTACTCACTTCGTTATTATATTGATAAACATCGGCTAATTAGGAACAGCTATCAATAAATATTAGTAGTGAATAACTGCCTTCATTATTGAATGTAAGTGTACTTGATGTGTTTGTTGATTCGTCGCCTCTTGGAGAATTCCTTAAGCACACGGCTGTAAATTTCATGTAAGAAATGATACACTGTGGTAGTACGATACATAAGAAATTCACTGGAGTTAAAGACAAAGGATTTTAAACAGGAGAACTCAATCAAAGTTTGTTCACTAAAACCTTTTTTTATATTGGTTCATAACCTTCAAAGTCATAACAACAAAACGCGGCATTACGAATTCCAATATTTTGTGAGTTGACTACGATTTATTAAGAATTTGTTACAAATTAAATTCATAGAAAAATTTTGGTTCCACACTACATTTTGGTAACTTTGAGGAGTTTGATTGAGAAATTACCAAAGATTTATTCTTTAAAGTTATAAAGCATTAGTAAATTATCGAAAAATTATTTCGAGTTCTCATACATAAGAATAGATACATAAATATTCTAACATTGATACAGATCCAAAATTTGTTCTGTAACTACTGTACATGGGAGTCTGGTGTTAAAACACTGACTATAAACATGTTTGATGCTACTGTATTCATCTTTTAGTTAAGTTGTTAGAACTATATTAGTAGTAGTTTTGTACACAGTTATTTTTTGGCATGTTTGGATTTATATAAATAAAGTTAATAATTGAAGGAGTCGATTCCTTATTTTATAAAAACCAATTGGTTTCATTGTACTTGTGCTGACTGGCTTAATTATGTTATATTTTGAATCCTGGTGTTTCGGTAGATATCCTTGATTGTTTTGCTGAAAAGTGGTGGTGTTTTTGGTGTATATTTTGTACCAGTTTGATCTACTTTTTATATGTGGTATTACTTCTTTCCAAATGAGATAAAGTTTATGTTAAAAAATCTTAGAATAAGGTGTGTCACGACAATTCTAAGGGTAAAAACTAAACAACTCTGTATGAAACTACAATGCTGTGTGACATAAACTTGGATGACACGAAGAACAACCCTAAGTGCCAGCAATTTTTACTTGTTTTCCTTCTAGAATATTTATAATGATTAAACCCACAACTGATTAGAATACAGAAGACATATGTGAATGTAGAGAAAACTATATCTAATCGTAGATAAAACGTTAATGGGTTTGCTACATCTGTTTTAATTGTCCAGAGAGGGAGTTACGTCCTACGCCGTGATTTATTATTATCTTGTGATGACGTGTAAAAATATGGTCAGAATCAAAAATGAATGCCTCTATAATTGCTTATTATAGGGAGTGATTTCTATAATAGCAATAATGAGGCGACTTCATGCCCAAATGAAAAGTTTTTGCTGAGTGTGTATAATTGCTACATTATATATGAAAAGTAAGAAAGCTTAGATTACCTAGAGATTAAATGGATGGTCACAAGTTAACTTCGTCTAATACTCCTAACATTTCTTAATATCACCAAGACTGAATATAAAAGCTAAGTTCAATTACTATTAGATTTTTATTACGAAAGACAAAGCACAGTATAGTTTCTAGTTATTTATAAACTACCATAAGGTAACTTTCAATATTTGGGTATGGACTAATATTTCACTACTAATAACATTAGTTTGTGTGAATTAATAGACACTTTTTATTTCAGTTTGGTTTTTATCATCCTTTGAGCAGAAATGTCGTTATCCGCTACCTTATAAACAATCTTTCATGTGCAAAGACATAAAACTCAAATCCTCATACTAGCACATAAGATATATGTGCAACTGCGATTGGCTTCCTGCCTTAAAAAGCAATGGTAGAACTTATTACGCTGAATTGTGTTTTAAGTACAAAACATATAAAACTCTAAGTACATGACTAAATTACATTTTTCGGAAGGTGATTGATCAGGTTATTGTGACTGTTTTATTAATGACATCTCACTACTCACTTTACGAGTTTAAATTCAACATATCTTCAATACTCTGTGAGCAAACATATCCTTCATAACGGTTCGAATAAATATGAATGATCTACTCTCTTTTTGCTAGGATTTTGTTTAATACTGAATCTTAGCATAAAGCTGACTAGTCATCTATACTTTTATTACAAATCGTTAAGTTTTCTTGAACTCGTTAAGCGCCTTATCCATGGAAAAATTCTTACTAAATTTTTTGCAAACATCTTAGTGAACTCCTAATATTGCTAAAGTAACTAGAATAAAATTTTAGATGTACAGATAAACTTTTTGGTTCAAGACACATGTTTGAATAATGTACGAATGAAGGAAACTCGTCGAATGTAGTTCATGTAGTTATTGTTGCTCACTATAGTTATGTTATAAATATGCCTTTGATATTCCAAAACACAGTTATGTGATCAAATGGCAATAAGATAGCATATTCGTAAACTTTTCCTTCCTTTTTTATCTATCATATGGCTTAACTATTCGAAACAACTATTACGTATCATATATTACATCGTAGATTGACTATAACTAGTCAACCAATGAAAACCATAAAATATCAGTAATTCATTTTATCTTAGTATGATACACCTCAGCATTGTTCATTTACATAGCAATCATGAATTAAACTTAGATTATTTAAAGATTATAATATAAATTCATTCATTTTATTAACAATTCTATTGGGAAGTGTACAATATATAAGTGAATAGTATAGTATAAGTGTTGTTAGTAGAAACTCAAGCTAAATAGAGTCGAATCATTTACTGCTCGTTTATCTACTGATTGATACTTTATTTCATAGATGTTTTACATTATAATTTGTAATCTATTTACAGATTTCAATATCTCATTAATTTGATTCATTAATATTATAATTCATTAAATCAATGACTGTTTATGTTGATCGTAATATATTTCATATCAATGCTGAATTATACAAGAATGATAGATTTCATGTTATTCCATTAGAAGATTTTAATTGTCATCTTAATAAATATGATACTACTTATATTAAAAATAATGAAAACAATCAAATGAATAATATGTGTTCACCTGAAGAAATGGATTATTATACAAAAGTTAAAAATTGTCTTAATGGTGATTTATTTCATGGTGATTTCTTTAATGGAAAACGTAATGCATGGGGTTATTATCAATGGGATAATGGTGATGTAAGCTACTTATTTTATTTGTTATTGATAAATAATTATAATGAAGATTAAATAGAATAAGTTTGCTGTTTAAATGAATGATTTTAGTCTTGAATTTCTCTGTGGTTCTTTAGTGGTTTATTATGGTTCTTTCCCAATTTTTATTTTTCAACTATGTTACGTAATACAGTGTAAACAGAAGCTGAGTTTATAGATTACTAGATCAATGACTATTTTATTTACCATTTGAAATGAACTTAAATGCTGAGGTTACGTACCGTTTATATCATTGTTGGTGTTATATTCTCTCATTAATGATTACTTATATTGATCCTTAATCAAACTACGTGTAAAGTTCATCTTCAAAGGTTTCATCGTCATTGTTTATCTTTTATATCTATGTTGATGGTATTATTCAGTCGACTTCAGGTTATATCAATGATTAACCATCATGTTTGTTAGGATTGACTAATTTAACTTAATGAAAATCATTAAGTAGTTCACTTCTACTTCAAGTTATAGCTAAGAACTATTAGAAATTGAGAAACGAAAACATTCTATTCATGAACACATATGATTGTAACTGTTTTACACTATCTAGTCAATTTTCTGAAAGGTATTATAACAATCAACTTAAACTTGATAGATACATATTGCCGTCACAGTAAATACTATCTTTAGTATTTATTTAGATTTTCTCGTTGATTTCTTATGGACTGAAATTGACCAGTCTTTGTTGCTAGATGCGCGTTCTGAGCGAAGTGCGATAGATCACAAGTGTTGTTTGAATTAGATTGTGACTGGTAAGTGAAATTCAAGACAGGCACTTTATTCTATTTGGAACTATTCAACTGGATGTACCTGCATCCCACTGTTGACTTTTACACTAAAACTCGAACTCAGTTTGCTTTATGCCAAACACCATCACCACTAAGCTACTGAGTTTAATCTAATCGTTTTATCTAATTTCATAAACTTATTATCAAAATTGTTTGCCTATTAGAATATAATTGCTAGCAAAATAAACACTTTCGTAAATTACGAGCTAGTTTTTAGCAATTTCTTGATTCCATTACTATTCTAACTTGATGATATCTAGTCGTTTACTCAATTCATACACTGTTTTATTAGAGATTCGTTTATAAGAGCCACCCCTTTCCCCCTTTTACATACTATTTTTAAGTAAACAGTTTTAAGTAAAGTGTCATAACTACTAAGTACTGGTTAACGTGAAACAGTTTAACGAAACGTCTAGATCAAAGACCAACTTCACATTAAACGGTACAGTACGAATAGTAGATGTGAGGGGGGGGTGTAAGTAGATACTTTCACTTTTATTGTAAAGCAATCTATTCAAGAGTTAAGATCTGATCAAAACACTTCCAATAAGGATTTTTATTATTGTATTAGGAAATTTGATCAGTATATAATACATTTTATTACGCAACCTATTACGTAATGAATAACGAAACTTGAAACTACTTTTTTTTTGTGAATTGATTAGAAACTAGACTGCTAATATGTCATGACAACATGATCATATATTAAATTCTTTCGTCAGAGTACTAATATGTTTGATTTGAAAAATGGATAGACTTTAACAAAAAACCCTATTAGAAAGTGATATACTTCATATTGACTTAATACTTCTTTATAGAATACTCTTACGATCATATTTAGGATAAAGATTATAAACAATAGAACTCACAATTAAACGTGTTGTCCAATTCATCTGTGTTTTTTGACAGTTTAACTAACAGAAGGTTTAACTCACAAGGTGATCTACTTCTTAATTGTTCTAAAGAAAACATTCAGTTATTAAATGTTAAAACGGAGGGCGGAGGAGGGCGTAAGGTAGTAATCAACATATGCATCGATGCATAACATAAAACATTAAAATCGGTTAAACTGTAAAAGAAATTATGAATTCTCATTCAATTCATTACTGTCATATCTAATTTAACCTCATTATATGATGTCGTCAAGTCTTTTCTATTACAGACTATTAAGTATTAAAAGTTAATTCATGAAATCATTGACTACTAGCTTAAGCCTTATTGATAGATTTAATTTACTTAACTAGTGATTATGTAGTTATAGTAACCAATAGTTAGATATTTTCGTTGACATAACCTCGTTGGATTCACTGTTGACAGTGATAGTCTACGTGTGTAATTATAGTTAAATTGTGGTTGACATCAATCCCTCCTGATAGTGACAACTTAACTTTAATTCACACTACAATAATACAATAAATTAAATTGATATACGTATGTGCCATGTTAGATATCTTGTTTGACTAATTAAGTGCTTACTTTAATTAAGTAGTATTGTTGTGTATAAAAAAAATATTTCTGGGTTCTTTTGTTTTCTTATTTTCAGAAATACTTTGGAACTTTTTTCAATGATAAAAAACATGGTTATGGTTATTATGTATGGTCTAATGGATCAACTTATTTAGGTACATTTTATTTAGATAAAAGATATGGATATGGAATAATGCGATATACAGATAATTCAATTTATGAGGTTAGTTTAAATGTATTACGTAATAGTTATTTGTAATTAGATGAGTTTATCATTGTTGTTAAACTTTAAAGATTACATCATAACACTTTAATTGAGGTTTTTTTTTGTAGCTCCAGTGAGAAATTGTAACCAGTCGAGTTCAAATGTGTAAGTAGTTAGGCAGTTATTCATCATAATCATTAAATAATGAATCAGTCAATGCCTGTTAACTTCCGCCCCCCCCCATCCGGTTGTGGATCATGGGTTTTCTGCCAGCTTTCTACAACCAATTGTGTACTCAGCTCTCTTTTCCACTTCATGCCAAGTTTCATTCATTCTCTTCATGTCTGCCTCCAATTTCTGAGCAGTACTCTTTGGTCTTTCTCTTCTCATTTGGGCCCACAGGATTCCAAACTAGTGTTTGTCTTTCTAGGTAGTTTGATGATTTTTTTAATGTGTGTCCTATCTACCTCCAGTGTTTTTTCTTAATTTCATCCTCACCTGGATACTGGTTTGCTATCTGCCACAGAAGGTTGTTACTGATGGTGTCTGGCTAACAGATTCTAAGTATCTTGCGTAGACAACTGTTTGCAAATACTTGTATCTTTCACAGGATACTTTTCGAAGTCCTCCATGCAAGTTTCAGCTCCATACAATAGGACTGCTTTCACGTTAGTGTTGAAAATTTTGACTTTAATGTTGGCTGACAGCTGGTTTGGGTTCCAGATGTTTGTTAATTGTAAAATTGTTGACTTTGTCTTGTCAATTGGTGCCATCACATTTACATCAGCTCCTCCTCGTTCATCGATGATTCTGTCCAGGTATATAAAGGTTTCCACATCTTCCAGAGCTTCTCCGGCAAGCTTAATTTTTTGTTGGTTCTCGTTGCTTTTTTATCTAAGGATCTTCCTTTATCCTTGATGTATGTTAAAACCTACGACTGGCTTCAAAGGCTGGTTCTACACTGTCCGTCTTCACCTGCACATTTTGTTGAGTGTGGGATAGAAGGGGTAAGTAATCTGTAAAGTCTAACTCGTATAGTTGCATCCCCATTGTTAAGTGTATTCCTTGTTCGCCTTGAAATGTTTCAGTCTTCATAATCCAGTCAACCCCTAGAAGAAAGTTAGGGAGAAGGGTGAGAGTAGGCATTTCTGTCTGACACTAGTTATCACTTCAAATGAATTTGTGAGCTGCCCTCCACTCCGCATTCACGATTTTGTAATGTAGTCAATCGTAAGAATTCTTTATGATACTGACTATTTTCTCGGGTACGTCATGGTTGAATAATAATGCGAAAAGCTTACTTACTCCATAGTCTAGTGATTAAGTAGTTCCCACGAGATTTGATTATCTTAATTTTGGTTGCTAATGAAGTCATAGGAAAAAGTACTGTCTATTACTTCTTAGTTTTCAATTAGTATTTAATAACAGTCAGACTATGTTCACAGTTTTACTTTCATGTTCATCCTAAAACTTGAAGTCGATGTCATTGTATACTTTTTTGAATGTTCCATTTTCTATTCTTCTCTTATGGATGTCAATTTATTGTGAAACCTATTGAAGTCACACTAATTATTCCTCTACTTCATTATAGAGATCAACATCTGAATTATTTGTGATCAAAGGGTCATTTAATTATGATTCTACAATTTCTCTACATTAGTAGTCCACTACACTTGATAGTTCTTATCAGTGATACTTATAATTGATACACTAGAGGTTTATCATTTCTGTATACCGATGTTCTTCAAATAGTGTATTCTTTCCTCGCGTGTTATATAGTTACTCACTTATGACACTTCATGAGGTCGAATCAACTAAGTTAAGAATATCAATTGTTGGAAGGTTTTTCCGTGGTCGAAAATTTGTATTCACTGGAAACGATGAGTGGTGATGGTGATGGGGGTTTAGATTAGATTCTTTGGCGACACTGTGGTCCCGCACTGGGATAAAACCGCCTTCCACTGCTATGTCATGGTTCTCAATAGTTGTCTAACTTAGGTTAATTAGTGATACTAAATTCATATTCATCTTTCTTTACGAGTTTATCCATATACATAATTGCATCAATACTGAACTCAATAAAGTTACCTTATGGGGGATGATTTGTAAACGAAATTTAGTGGTTCTAAATATGGATAGATATGTTATAGAGGCATATGACTCCATTTTGTTTTCATCATAAGTGATAATAAGTTATCTAGATTCCACTTAGTGCTTAAATATATGCCTAAATTTTCCTACAAACTTCCACTCTCAGAGATGTTTACACTGAGGATAACAAAGTCACAACGTCTTCTGGATTAAATTATGCGTGACTTTTAAAACAATGATTTACGTATTCTATTAAATTAAAATCTGTCGAATGTTACTGTGAACTGCGTATTGTTAGGAGTGATCTCACCCTAGACTACAATATTGTAAAATGTTCGCCGTGAAACCTAAAGGATTTGGTTTGGACTTCTTAAGGGAGGGGGTGTGTGAAATCGAATATGTACGTTGAACGAAGGGTACCATACTAGAACGTAGAAGCTGTCCTGTACTCTCAGGTTTTCAATTATGCTCAACGAAGATCAAAAAATTAGACTATAAGCCTATTTAGGTAATGGGAAGTAAACCCAAACCCTGCTCACTTACTTCATTACTCTAACGACACTTTTCAAACTTTAGATTTAGATTCGTATTCAAAGGAATGCAAGCTTAGTGGCTTGACTTAGTTTTTTCCTAAGTGGCATTTGTAAATGTCTGATCTTCTCTTGAATTAGTCAGTTGAAAACACAGACACTATATATCCTCGTAGTAGGTCCCAGAATTTATTTTATTATTAGGTGGGAAGATTTATTTCCCCTATGAATTCTATCAGTGTTTGGTTTGTTTAATTCGGTTGCTGTGTTCTCTGCTACACATTTAGCTTGTTAGAAGAAAAATAAGATAATAAGAACCGTCCTTAAAGAGGAAAATTAAATCTTCGTTTCTGTCTGAGACTAATCAGAAAGTCTTTGGTCCATATAAGAAGGTTTCTGGGAATTTCCAAGCTATCTAGCCTCAACAAAAGCTTATTGTTCTGGCTCTCATCAGAGTCCTCGTAATATTCCAGGTAAACTGCTTCTGCTGGTTATTTATTATTGATCGACTTTGCTTGTCAGTAAAAAGTTTACAGTACACGATAACCTAGTACTGAGCCCTTGTTGTGTAGTGTTTAACCATTTATCGGTTTATATTAAGGCGATAATAACCTTCTAGATGGTTTTTCCTAGTATTTTGACTACAGTGCAAGTAAGCTTGCTTTGTTGGTAGTTTGGTAGACGGAGGGAGGATATTGCTAAGTTCTTTGGGGTGACTGTTGGATCTTTCCATTGACCTGAAAATGTACAGTGATCGAGTGGCATTCTAAATATAGCAACTCAATTATAGTTGTTATTTTCTCCTGGCTTCTATTTTCTTCTCTCTAGCTGCTAGACTATTTAATTTTCATGTTTCAGACATAATGCCATGATTCATTTAGTAATGACACTTGTAATTTCCTATGCGATATTGACTACACCGAAACGATAATGATTATATACATCTGATACTCCTATATGAATTTCAACCTATTTATTATATAACTTAAGTTGGATTGTGACTGGCAAGCAGGATTTAGAGTGGGCGTTTCGTCCTATCTGGGACTCATCGGCTGGATGTACCTGCATCCCAATGTTGATGTTTACACTGGGATTCGAACTCAGTCCGCTTCGTACCAAACGCCACCGCGTTCACTACTAGGCTACTGTGTCCTGGATTCCGCTTGCCAGTCACAATCCAACTTAAATATATAACTTGTGTACTACCGCTATATCGAGACAATCCGCTCAAGATGCACATATGGCAACAGAGACTGACCAGTTTCAGTCCATTACAAATCAACGGAAAAATACATGCTTATCCTAAATACAAAATGTTGTGCTTATATTATGTATATTGTGCAATCGTAATGTGACATCATTACATTTCATTGTTATTGAAGCTGATAATTGCAAATATATGTAAGTAGTCTATATGACCAAGTAATTTATTCGTAGTGTTATGTAAATTTGACGTAAGGTGAATAAGGAATCATAAATAAAATGCAATAAAGAAATCGTATTATCAGTATGTGACTTATTCATTATCTTAATGGTAACGCTGTATACCAGGTAATCAAGGCAGGATGAAACATTTAATTAGGATAAGCTTGTATTTTCTCGTTGATTTTTAATGGACTGAAACTGGTCAGTCTTTGTTGCTATATGTGCATGCTGAGCGGATTGCCTCGATATAGCGTTATTACACAAGTTAAATATTTAAGTTGGATTGTGGCGTAGTATAAACAGAGAGTGAACAATTAACGAGCAACAGATTTTGATTTCAGGTTGGTTACAAAAATAAAGCTGTTAGTGACAAAATGACTATTGCGTGTGTGTGTGTGTATGTGCGTGTAATGTCAACTCCAATACATTTTCACATCAGTTAGAATGATCAACATAATCAATCAACTATACCTACGATGAATGCAAACTAAAACAGATGTTTAGTCAACGATTATGTCATGCATTAAACAGTAATATTTTCAGATGACAAGTATGAAAATCACTACACATCAGTGAAACTCATTAATACTTCAACTGCCCGATATATTCATAAAACTTGATATGTTCTATACTAAATGTTAACCAGATTATTGTATCTCAGTAGAAGAATAAGAATAAGTCTGGGGGGGGGAAACTACTGCTAAGTTATTGTATAGCACTAATTAGTCAACAATACACAAGATATAATTAAGAGGTATTTGGAACTTTCACTAGATTTTTCATGAATTGAAACTGGTCAGCCCCTGTTGCTATATGTGCATCTTAAGCGTATCACCTATATATAGTGATAGTCTACAAGTATTGTTTAACCTAGATTGCAACACTCAGTAGCCTAGTAGTAAACATAATGCTATTTTTGACACGTAATGAACTAAGTTCGAATCCTAATGTGATCATCAAAATTCGTATACAAGTACATCCTAATGATGCATCCTTAATAAGCTAAAACGTACTCTTTGAATTCCCTTTTATCAATCACAATTCAACTGAAATAATACACAATATAATTTAATTAACCTATGTAATAAACATAACAATTACTTACTAAGTTACATATGCCCGTTACTCCTCGCTGAGGAGCATAGGGCGCTCACCAGGATTCTCCATTCAAATCTGTCCACAGCAATCCTTTCCACCTGTTTCTACTTGCTGTTCATTCTTTTAATGTCTGCTTTCAATTCTCGACGCAGCGTGTTCTTTGGCCTTCCGCTTTTCCCTTTCCCAACAGGATTCCATGTTAATGCTTGTCTCGTGATGCAGTCTGATGGTTTCCGTAATGTATGTCCTATCCATTCCCAACGTCTTTTTCTAATTTCCTCTTCGGCTGGAAGTTTGTTTGTTCTCTCCCATAGTAAGCTGTTGCTGATGGTTTCTGGCCAACCGACAATCAGTATCTTGCGTAGGCAGTTGTCTATAAATACTAGTATCCGTCTGATGATATTTGCAGTAATTCTCCAAGTTTCAGCTCCATACAGCAGAACTGTCTTCACGTTCGAATTGAACAGTCTGACTTTGAGGTTAGTTGATATTTGTGTTGAGTCCCATATGTTTTCAACTGTAGGAATGCTGCTCTGGTTTCGCCAATCCTTGTGTTTACATCTGCATCGGACCCTCCTTGTTCATCGATGATGCTCCCCAGATATGTGAAAGTATCCACTTCTTCCAGAGTTTTCGCCATCAAGTTGAATTGGTTTGGTACTCCCTGTGTTGTATTTGAAACCTTGCTCTTTCCCTTATGTATGTTTAGGCCTACTGATTCTGAGGTTACTGCTACACTGGGTGTATTCGCTTGCATCTGTTGGTGTGTATGTGCTAAGAAAGCTAGATCATTCGCAAAGTAGAAATTCATCGAGTCGCATCCTACTCGTCCATTGAATCCGTGCATCCCCTCAGATGTGAAGGTCTTGATGATCCAGTCAACCACTAGGAGGAAAGGAAAGGTGAGAGTAGGCAACCTTGTCTGACTCCAGTTCTCACTGGAAATGCATTTGCCAGTTGTCATCCATGGACAATTTTGCACTGTGTTCCGTCGTAAGAGTTCCGGATGATGTTGACGAGTTTCCCTGGTACTCCCGTATTGTCTAGAGAAGTTCCATAGTGTTCTCCTATCTACGCTATCAAACGTCTTCTCATAATCAATGAAGTTGATGTACAGTGGCGAGTTCTATTCAACTGATTGTTCAACGATGATCCGTAGTGTGCACGACCGATCCTCACGAAAACCGGTTTGTTGATCTCGAATTTGAGCCTCCACTGAATCTTTCAGTCTGTTCAGCAATATTCTGTTAAAGACTTTCCCTTGTATCGCAGTAGAAGAATAAGAATAAGTCTGGGGGGGGGAAACTACTGCTAAGTTATTGTATAGCACTAATTAGTCAACAATACACAAGATATAATTAAGAGGTATTTGGAACTTTCACTAGATTTTTCATGAATTGAAACTGGTCAGCCCCTGTTGCTATATGTGCATCTTAAGCGTATCACCTATATATAGTGATAGTCTACAAGTATTGTTTAACCTAGATTGCAACACTCAGTAGCCTAGTAGTAAACATAATGCTATTTTTGACACGTAATGAACTAAGTTCGAATCCTAATGTGATCATCAAAATTCGTATACAAGTACATCCTAATGATGCATCCTTAATAAGCTAAAACGTACTCTTTGAATTCCCTTTTATCAATCACAATTCAACTGAAATAATACACAATATAATTTAATTAACCTATGTAATAAACATAACAATTACTTACTAAGTTACATATGCCCGTTACTCCTCGCTGAGGAGCATAGGGCGCTCACCAGGATTCTCCATTCAAATCTGTCCACAGCAATCCTTTCCACCTGTTTCTACTTGCTGTTCATTCTTTTAATGTCTGCTTTCAATTCTCGACGCAGCGTGTTCTTTGGCCTTCCGCTTTTCCCTTTCCCAACAGGATTCCATGTTAATGCTTGTCTCGTGATGCAGTCTGATGGTTTCCGTAATGTATGTCCTATCCATTCCCAACGTCTTTTTCTAATTTCCTCTTCGGCTGGAAGTTTGTTTGTTCTCTCCCATAGTAAGCTGTTGCTGATGGTTTCTGGCCAACCGACAATCAGTATCTTGCGTAGGCAGTTGTCTATAAATACTAGTATCCGTCTGATGATATTTGCAGTAATTCTCCAAGTTTCAGCTCCATACAGCAGAACTGTCTTCACGTTCGAATTGAACAGTCTGACTTTGAGGTTAGTTGATATTTGTGTTGAGTCCCATATGTTTTCAACTGTAGGAATGCTGCTCTGGTTTCGCCAATCCTTGTGTTTACATCTGCATCGGACCCTCCTTGTTCATCGATGATGCTCCCCAGATATGTGAAAGTATCCACTTCTTCCAGAGTTTCGCCATCAAGTTGAATTGGTTTGGTACTCCCTGTGTTGTATTTGAAACCTTGCTCTTTCCCTTATGTATGTTTAGGCCTACTGATTCTGAGGTTACTGCTACACTGGGTGTATTCGCTTGCATCTGTTGGTGTGTATGTGCTAAGAAAGCTAGATCATTCGCAAAGTAGAAATTCATCGAGTCGCATCCTACTCGTCCATTGAATTCCGTGCATCCCCTCAGATGTGAAGGTCTTGATGATCCAGTCAACCACTAGGAGGAAAAGGAAAGGTGAGAGTAGGCAACCTTGTCTGACTCCAGTTCTCACTGGAAATGCATTTGCCAGTTGTCATCCATGGACAATTTTGCACTGTGTTCCGTCGTAAGAGTTCCGGATGATGTTGACGAGTTTCCCTGGTACTCCGTAGTGTCTAAGAAGTTTCCATAGTGTTCTCCTATCTACGCTATCAAACGTCTTCTCATAATCAATGAAGTTGATGTACAGTGGCGAGTTCTATTCAACTGATTGTTCAACGATGATCCGTAGTGTGCACGACCGATCCTCACGAAAACCGGTTTGTTGATCTCGAATTTGAGCCTCCACTGAATCTTTCAGTCTGTTCAGCAATATTCTGTTAAAGACTTTCCCTTGTATCGACAGTAGCGTGATCCCTCTGTAGTTTTCAGATTTGCTCAAATCTCCTTTCTTTGGTATCTTGATAAGATGTCCTTCTTTCCAGTCTGCCGGCAATTGTTCTTCCTCCCAGATCTTTTTGAACAAAACGTGGAGTATCCTTGTTGTTAGGTCGATATCTGACTTGAGTGCTTCAGCTGGTATATTGTCAGGTTCTGTTACTTTCCTACATTTGATTTGTTTGATGGCCATCTTGATTTGTTTCATCCTTGGCGGAGTGATATCTATCAGAAGATCTGTAGGTGTTGCTTCGATGTAAACATAAGAATTACGTAATATTATTTTCGTTTGTAATATTTATTATATAATTAAATGAATAAATTATTATCTAATATAATAATTGTATACATATTGATATCATTAAACTTTTTTTTTTCTTCTTATTTACTTATTACATTGATTTATTCTTTAATAAAAGGGTTACTTTACAGATGATTATCGTTATGGTCCAGGTATATTAATTGAATATTCAATTAATTCATTACAAATCAATATTGGTTATTGGAAAAATAATCGATTAATACGTTTAAAAAAATCAATATTAAATCATAATAATAATAATAATAATAATAATCATGAATTTCAATTTAATAAAACATTTTCACAATATAATTTTTATCAATTAATTAATTTACAATTAATGTTTTATAATAATAATAATAATAATAATCAATATGAAAAATCAATAAAACGTCATGATTTTATTGATTTATTCAATAAACAATATAAATCTAATAACAATAATAATAATAATAATAATAATCAATATATTAATGAATTAATAATCAAAAATGATAAATCAATAAATTATTTAATGTATTTAATAGAAATAGTAAGTGAATTTATTTAATTTTTTTTTTTTAATTTAATGATTATGTAATAAGTAGTATTTTATTTTTTAGAATGAACATGTATATTCCTGTTGATTTGTTTGTAGACTGAAGTTGGTTAGTCATTGTTGTTATATGTGCATTCTGAGCGAAATTACCTCGATATAGCGAATTTTTCACAAGTATGATATAAGTTGGATTATGACTGGCGAGTGGAATCCAGGGAACGTATTTTGTTCTATTTGGGACTCATCGACTGGATGTACCTGTATCCTAATGTTGATGTTCATAGTGAGGTTTGCTATATCGAGGTAATTCGCTCAGGATGCATATATAGCAACAATGAATGACCAGCTTCAGTCTATAATAAATCAACGGGAATATACAAGTTCATCCTAATACCAATGTGCCCGTTGCATAAGTGTGACTATCTGGACTCAGTAGTCTAGTGTTGAATGCGGTGGCGTTCTACACGAAACGGACTGAGTTCGAATTCCAGTGTGGGATACAGGTACATCCAGCCGATGAGTCCCAAATAAGACGAAACGCACATTGTGGATTCCACTTCCCAGTCGCAATTCAACTTATGTAGTAATTTTTTTGTTTTATTTTAATATGATTTAATGAGATTAATGTAAAGTTGGATATATTTGCTTAGTTACTTAATTAATTACTAAAGCCGATTACCCCTCACAGAAGGGCATAGGTCATTCACCTGTATTCTGCACTGAACTCTGTCTTCAGCAATTCTTTCCAGCTATTTTTAGTTGCTGTTCATCTATTTGATATCTGCTTTCAATTGTCGACTTAGTGTGTTCTTTGGTCTACCTGTTTTTAGTTTCCTAACAGGATTCCAAGTTAATGATTGTGACGGAGCACAGTGTAAAATTGTGAACGGAGAACAGCTGATAAATGAGGACCGGAGTCATACAAGGCTGTCTACGCTAGCCTTTTCTTCACCAACAAATGCAAGCGGAGACAACCAACGTAGCATTAACCTAAGCATCAGTAAGCCTGAACATACATAAGGGAAAAAGTCAGATCCTCAAATACAATACAGGGAGCACCAAACCAATTAAACTTGATGGAGAAACTCTGGAAGAAGTGGATGCTTTCACGTACCTGGGAAGCATCAACGATGAACAAGGAGGATTTAATGCAGATGTAAAGGTAAGGATTATCAAAGCAAAAGCAGCATTCTTATAGTTAAAGAACATATGGGACTCAAAACAACTGTCAAACAACCTCAATATCAGACTCTTCAACTCGGATGTCAAGACAGTTCTGTTGTATGGAGTTGAAACTTGAAGAATTACTGCAAACATCATCAGACGGATACAAGTATTTATAAACAACTGCCTACGCAAGATACTGAATGTCCGTTGGTCGGAAATCATCAGCAACAGCTTACTATGGGAGAAGACAAACCAACTTCCAGCCGAAGAGGAAATTAGGAAAAGACGTTGGAAATGGATAGGACATACATTACGCAAACCATCAGACTGTTCGGAAATGGAAAGGAGGGACACCAAAGAACACACTGAGTCGACAATTAAAAGTAGATATTTAGATGATTAATAGCAACTGGAAACAGGTGGAAAGGATTGCTTAGGACAGAGTTCAATGCAGGATAATGATGAGTGACCTATGCTTCGTTGCGTGGTGTAATTAACACAATTAATTAATCAAGTAATAACACAAAACTCAAGCATTCTCGTGATACAATTTATGATCTTTGATGAATGTTTCGTGAAGTACAAGTTTCATTGTATGTGAATAATGAAAGATTACAGGATCAAGTCTACAAAAAATCTTTACATGTTTTATGTTTTATTTCTCAATATTTTTATTATTAGATGGGAAGGAGATAGGGAATAGTATTCTTCAACAGTCTGAGTTTGATCAATCATGATATACGAATAACCTTTTTAAGAATAATACACAAAATAAAATTGTTAGTCTATCCTGTATTAGAATCTGAGATGTGCCCCGCTGAAGAGTTTTTCACAGCTGTTTAGTTCCCCGTTGGTTTTTAATAGTACCCTGCCAACATCAATCTATGACGCATTCAATCAATTGAAAATACCAATCTCCACAAAAAATAACAACTAACTTGAATAATTGACCTGATAATAGAAAAAATAGTTTCAGTGGAATAGAGGAAGGATACACAACCATGGATTCATTAACTGAATGATATCGTAATTAAACAGTTTTTATGTTCAAAGTAGTATCATCCAAAAATCAAAGCATTTTAAGAGATACCTAGATTATAAATCTATACATTCTATATCCATAAACACCTAATGTAATCAGAAATTTAACTAATACAAACAATCAGTTTTATCTTTGAGCATGTAAGACTATAAGATTAATTCTGATAAAAGTTAAAGATGGAATACTTTCAGAGGATCACTAAAACTGTTGAAACATCTAGGCGGCGCTGTATGTTAATAGAGAAGGAATAAAAGCGATGTCTCAAACATGTTCCAAAATTATTTAAAGATCTAAAAATAGTTAAAAATAGATCAACGATAACATTATTCTCGTTAAAAACAGAACATACAATAGACTTCGTTAGAGTTAGATTACTTCTGAAATAGTGTAAATAGTAGACATGGAATACATTTAAATTCAATATCAAAACTGTTGATTAACAACATATACATCAATCTATGTATTGGAGTTACATCGTGACTGGCAAGTGGAATCCAGGACGCGCGTTTCGTCCTATTTGGCACTCATCGGCTGGATGTATCGGCATCCCAGTGTTGATGTTCACACGGGGATTCGAACTCAGTCCGCTTTGTTCCAAACGCCACCTCGTTCACCATTAGGCTACTATGTCCAGACAGTTACACTTGTACAACGGGCATATATATATATATACATCAATCGTTATTGTATACCTGATTGCTGTTACCAATTAAACCAGAAACAATGACAACAACAATCAATAATTAGTTGATTGAATTCATCACAGATTAGTGTTGATATGGGACCATTTAAAAGCAGGGAGAATTAAACAGCTGTGTCATCCTAGGATGGAATTTCTGAGCAATGCATATCCTTTATTTAACCAGAGAATTTAACCCATTGCTTTCAGAATGGTGAAACCTTAACTTCTGTCCACCTTCCTATGGTATTTTATGCTCAACAATAGTGATGTTGATGTTCCAATCGAGTAATTATCAAACTGAACTTCTAAGAAAACTAATTTATTCCAACATAAGTTTTTTTTCAAACTTCAAAATAATGTAAAATATATATTTATGGACGTAGCCCATTTCTCAGATTAGAATACTCTAACAACATAGTCCTAATCGATGAAGACACTGGCATAAAGCATTATCTTGAACACATTGAGTAAGATTGCAATCAAATTCAGGATGCGTTTTCCTCCATGTAAATGTAAAATGTTTCTTCAGGATAGGTCTACATATTACCTTAGATGATGGAGAGTTGAGTGGTTGAGTGTATTGATAGCTTGATTTATCTCGGAAGTCTCATCAATTAGTGCTGGCGGATTGGTGTCTGGCGAAACCTCAGCCGGGATTAAGAAAGGTTGCTTGGTTTTTACCAACAAAAAACTCAGTGCACGTTCCACGTGTCTGCTCTGATTTAAAACAGATGTGAAACAAAGGCCATGAAAAAAAAGATAAACGTAGGCTCCAGCTCATCGATCATATAGATATTCGTAGTATCACTTGTATATCATGGAATGAACGAAAAATCAATAGTGATTTCGGACGAAGTGTATTAGGAAAATTAGGCAAAAGAGTGAATGACGTCGTAAACCTTTATAAACTGAGATTGTTAGGATATAAGTTACGTGTGTCCAACCACCACCTCTCTCGTCACTCAATGTTAGCTAGTATGGAAGTAGAAGGGAAGGAATCTAAAAGTGGCCAAATTGAAACATGACATCAGTTCATAAAGTCTTTGACTATTGGTCTAATCTAACTAGATAAATTTAGACTACCTAGCTGGAGTTCATGTGTCAGTCGTGATTAGTAGTTGATGACACTAAGTGACATGGTTGATAATCGATCACAGTGTCTCAAGTGTCTTCACTTTATGTGTTCTTTCGGATCCTATGTTCCGCTGTTCTTTTGTACATACGTTTACTTCATTCCTTTCTACTGAATTATCAGTCAGTCACTCAATTACAACCTAAAACCTGGTACATGTATACATCAGTTCACGTTGTCATGCTGCAATTAGCAGATAGAGATTAAATTGTCAGTCTAAATCCAAGAGTAGGGAAGGTAGTAACAGAGTTAGTATTAATGAAAAGGATTAGAGATGGAAGATATGACTTTAGGAAACATAATTCAGTGAACAGAGAATTATGAATAATTCATAAGCTTAGACTTTGGAGGAAGACAATGAATGGATGAACCTTCGCCACTGCGAACGATTTTGAATAGTATCACCAGTGGTCACAATCATTAAGCGAATCCCAACCAGGCAGTCTGCACCTATTGACATGGCTCAGCCCAATTATCAATGACTTTATACACTGGTGCTATGTTTTGGTTTACCGGCCCAAGCTCTCTTTCCGCTTACACCAAACAGAATTACTCGTCGAGGTAGTTGGTGGTGACATAAGTAACATATGGCATAACCTCTTCAGCTGATGAAGATTTACTACTGAATTACACTGGCATGTTAATCTTGTGTAGCAATTTAGACCTATGTGTCGAATCCTACGTTGTTATTACTCACTGACTGATATTTATATAGTGTACTTCCTTCAAATCATTAAAACAAGAGAGTGGCATCTCAACCATAAATGATAAGATATTTCTTAATTGAAATAGAACTAAGTGTTGAAATTTATTGTTTCTAACTTACACTGATTTCGTCAGGTTAATTTCTAATTATAAAACTGTCGGTTTTATTCGTCATAGATTAATATTAGTAGAGTACCAATTAAAACCAGAGGGAACTAGACAGTTGTTTCGTCTCAGCATAGGACTCCTTAACACTATGTACCTTAGATTCCGACCAATAAAAATCAAGTTAGTGAACGCCTAACTCTCTACATCACCAATCTTAATACAACCCGTTAAAAAATTTCTCAATTTAATTGCAATAATCAGCTCATCAATCGGTAACTTCAGAATAGTCCTGAAGATCCAGTGGGAAGTTGTGACTAATGGAGTTCACAATTGTCTGAAGTGAGACAATTATCACCGATGACAATGGATGATCGCTGCAATACATATCATAAACTAATAAAAGTAAGAATTCTACCATTGGATGTCAACTGGTGCAGTGGTGCATAGGATTTCATGTTAACCAACTTAAAATATCTCCCCCCGCCCTCCCTTCTTCGAGTGGAATCTATGATGATCACTTTTGAAGAGTCCTATTCTAAGATGAAACACCTATCCAATACTCCGTAGTTTTCATATGTACCCTAGCAACATGAATTTATAATAAAATTTAATTAGTTAATTTATAAAATATTCTCTTTTTTTTTCCCCTCCCTTCTATTATTTAATCTTTTAGTTATTAAAACAAAGTAATTTGCCTAATTCCTATCATGTATGGAATGTAAATAGTCCATTATGTGAAAAATTCATTGCAAATTATAGTTTTGATTGTTTACTTTGTTGTTTACCAACAATAATTGAACAATTATCAATTGAACAATTTAATAAATTTAAACAAATTTTCCAACCTATTCAATGTATACAGAATAAATATAAAAATTATACTACTAATGAAAATACATTATTTGAGTAAGTAGTATATATATATATATGCAATCCATTCTATCAATTTACATTATTATTAATAACATTGAATTATAAAATAGTAAATAAAGTTTAAGTGATATATTTTAACTTATTTTAATGTTTATTTTTATATCAGGACTCGAACTTAATCTATTCTTATCAAATATCAGTGCATTCTGTATTAGCTAGTTACATTTATGAATATATGTATATATATACATATATTTTGAGTGGTTTGGCAAATGTGGTAAATCAGTCGATGAGGTTGTGAATCTTCATCGACTGAGATGATTAGGATATGTGTTACAAATGACCAACCGCCGTCTGACTCGACGCTCAATGTTGGCTGATATAGGAGCAGGATAAAAGAGAGTTAGAAACTGCCGAACTAAAGCATGGGTTCAGTCCATAAAGTCACTGACTGCTGATTTGAATCGTGTCGATAGCTGCAGACTACCTAGATGGGGTCTTCGCGATTACCGTAACCAGTGGCTAGAAACACTGTGTGACATGTTCTAGATTCAGCCACAATCGCGCAGATGCAATCACTCATTGTCTTCCCTTAAATTATGAACTTTAAATTATTCTATAGCTTTCTTTCTACGCTTCCTGAACCATATTCTATATGCTCGCAATCCTTGCTAATATTATTATTTTATTTTATTAAAGTAACTTTTACTAATGGTGTTGGTGTTAATTTAGCGGTGACATAGAGGTATGGCAACTTGAACCGATGCACACATATGCCAGGTTCTATGTTGAATATACATACATACATACATACATATATTTTCGAGGTGCTTGTAATTACCTGTTGGTATTGTTCTAAACTGAATTCTATTAGTTATTGTTATTGAATATACTCTTTGAGTGAATTGTATATTACTGTTTACACTAGAAGTTAAGTCAATATGTTCTACGAATCTACTGTATGCAAACAGTTAAGCACATACAATGCATATTGTATCTATAACCAATCATTGTATTGAAAGAATTCATTAAGCATAAACATATGAAGACACTGATTGAACAAATTCAGTTTATATCGACATTGACAGGTATATACAAACACTTTGAAACTCCATTTACAATCATAGTATATGTCAGTTATATAATAAACAGACTAAATTAGTCTAAAAGATCGCATATATTTACACTATACATTCCCGTATTACTCATTATTTTCATGGTTCCTATCTAAACGATCTCGATTTCTGAACATCTTTATACTTTGAGAATTCTTCAACTATCGTTTGTTATTATTGTCTTTCAAGTAAATAAAGTTTTATAAATAGTTGTTGTGAAGTGAAGTGATTACAGGCAGTTAAGCAGTTGTCTATTCATTATGATAAAAAAGCTTGATGTTTTGTCAGATCAAATTATGAAATTGAAAACTATACTGAAGTTTATTTGAGTTGAGTTGTGACTGGGAAGTAGAAACTAGAACGTTTGTTTTGTCCTCTTTAAAATCCGTTAGCTGAATATGCCAGCACCCCAGTGTTGATGTATACACTCAATCCGTTTCGTGGAAAACCTCCTTGAGTTCACCACTAGGCTGTTGAGTCAGAACAGCCACGGTTGTACAACGGGTACATATATATAATTAGAATATATTCAGATCTTCCTATTAATTTGTCGTGGACTCTAATTAATTAGTCTCTGTTTCCACGTATGCATTCCGTGTGGATCGCCTCGATATAGGGATAGTTAATATGTATTCTTTGAGTTAGATTATGACGCTCAGCAGCCTAGTGGTGAATGCTATGCCCTTTAGTAGGAAATCTTGGTGTGAATATAAATACTGGGATGCAAGTATATTCAGCTTACAACTCTTTAATAGCACAAGACGTGTGTCCTGAATTCCACTTAACAGTCAAAATCCAATTCAAACAATACTTCTGAACTATCGTTACATAGAGGTAATCCTCTCAGGATGAATATATATCAACAGAGACAGGTCAATTTCAGTTCATGAGAAATCAACGGAAACATTAATATTTTTCTTAATTATATAATGAATTTTAGTCAACTCAAAACTACTTAATATCAATTTTCATTGTAAAGAGAAGCCTATAACTTTACTGATGATTATTTATTGTGTTGCTAAGGTATTCGGATGTATTCAGGTGAAAAATGTCTGGGTTCATTTAAGCATAAATTCTAATGATATCTGAAGATACGTTGGATTAAAAGTTTAATATCATGAATTAACTGGTGTTAGATAACTAGTGGAAACCAAGAATCAGGATTTGTCAGGTATCCTAGTCTCGGACTACTTACCAGTGAGTATATACAATTATATCAAGAGACACACTTCACTGGTTCTGGTCAGAAAACAAATCCTTCCCCCCTTTTCTTTTCATTTTTTTTCTATGTTCTACTTATGTCACATGTGACTACCACCAATTATTCTCTATTTTCCTAATATCCATCAAGTTGATAATCACCTTTTATATTACATCTATTACAATTTAAAGACTGTTATTATGATCTGTTACATTCGACACTTAACAACGCTTAGCTAATTTTGGCAACTTCGTTATGTGGTGACACAACACCTCCTTAAGTATCGGAATGAACTTTTATCTTCCCGTCGATTTGTTGTAGAGTGTGGCTGGTCAGTCTCTATTGCTGAATGTACATCCTGATCGGATCGCCTCGATATAGCGATAATTCACAAGTATTATTTAAGTTGGAGTATGACTAGTAAGTGGAAACCAGGAGGCGCGCTTCGTCCTATTTGGGACTCATCGGCAGGATGTGCCTGCATTCCAGTATTGATGTTAACACACAGATAGAGTTCGAATTCCACTGTGAACATCAACATTAGAATGCTCGTACACCCAACCGATGAATCCAAAATAGAACGAAACGCACGTTCCGGATTCCACTTGACAGTCACAATCCAACTTACATACTTCCTTAAGTAACTACTTGAAACAGTTATTTATAAACCCCTCCTCCATTTAAATGGACGGGGGAGAGGGTGGAATGCTTGATAATGTGACTAGTGTTTCATTACTTTGATAAATGACATAATGCTTCTCTGTTTTATTATAAACAGATATTAGTTAAATTTGTTGGTAAGGCGCCTTTTTGTTTAGTTAATTCTGTTAACGTGTTGTCGGGTTATTAATAGTAGGTATGTAATTTGTTCGTTTAGATTAGTTCACAAGTTTGTGGTTTACCGGTAACGAGTTCCTTATTTAGTCTTAGTCAAAAAACCCATTAAAGTGTGAATCCATAGTTGTAGTAGATAATTTGATCGGAAAGAAACTGTGTTCTTCGCTGAAACGCTTTCACCTCAATTCGTAACAGTTTATTTATTTGTTATATAACTTATGTAGTTTACGTTTGTACTTTCGATTCATTCATTCAATTAATTGTCATATATTATGGTTAAATTAAGTTGCTGTCATGTTTTATTGTTTGCATTAGTCCCAGACTGATGTTAGTTAGATAACCTAGAGATCCATGTAGAACCGGATAGTTATTTCTTCCCAGTATGAGACTCTTCACCAAGGCGTACCCTTAACGTCACCTAGAATTGAACCTAAAACCTCTTTTATAACTGGAGCAGCACCAAAGATAGAATTCCCACTTCCATCAATCTGTGATATGTGAAGATGATAACCTATTGTTACTGGTTTGAACTATCTGCCTCTCAATAAGTGTGTTCTCCACCAGTCATATAATTTCGCCAGAACTTTAGGAACATCTTGAAGTTAGTCACTAATGATTGTTGTAATTGAATGAAAGCGGTTATGATTATTATACGTATTAAATTTAATTATTTCTATTCGTCACAGACTGATGCAGATTGGATATACACTACTAAGGAGTCCTACATTACAACGTAACAACTTCCAACTTCTCTCTTAGTATCTGTTAGTGATATATAGACCAGATTAAAGCATGCTCAGTGCATGATCGTGATGGCGCACGGTAATTGACCAATCAGCCCTAGCGGATTGTTGGAGAAGATTCTGGAGGCTTCTTATGTAAATACTATAAATACACTAACGTTTCTCTAACTAACGATTCCTACTTCTGTCTACCCTTGTTATTTGGAATACAATTTCGCTCCTGTTCAAACGTGTTCTGATTTGAGATCTTGTCGAGTGTTCGGTGTCTAAGAATACTAAGAAATAGGAGTAATTGGGTCGTTGTATCATGGAAATAAAACAGTATCCAACCAACATAAATCTCCGATAAATCAAAACTATGTTACAATTTAGTTAAGTTAGTTTGTAGAGATTGGTATTAATGTTTAGTTGATTAAATTCATTACAGATTAATGTTAGTAGGGTATCATTGAAAAATGAAGAGTATGGGACAGCTATTTCTTCTTATCACCAATGATAATGAATGATCGTCGTGTTATACTACACATATTGATAGAAGTGAAACTTCTACTATTAAATACCTACTTAGTGGTTTAGAGGTTTCAGCGTTCACCAATCTAGAGCCTACCACCCCCCTGGAACTGCATACTGCTAAGAAGTCTTATATTGAGATTATTAAACGTATTTTTTTGACCGAATTATTATTATTATTTTCATCTTTTTCTTTTTTACTTTTATACAAATAAACAAGTTTAAGATTCAAACAAAATCAAACTGTTAATTTAGTTACTATGCATATGAAAATAACACAAATTTCTTATTTACAAGAATTTCTACGTAATTCATGTCAATTAATTAATTGGTCTAATATATTCAATTTAGTAACTATGAAAGATTTCACTATACAACAACAACAACAACAAGAACCCGGTCACCATGAATCTCATCATAATATTGATTATTGTACAACAAATCAATTATTGATTAATGATTGGTCAATTTTATGGAATAAAAAAATGAAAACTGTATTTAAAAAGAAAATAATTAAAGAAAATCAATTAAAATTCAATCATACGACACCGAATACTACTGATAATACTACTAATCAATTATCAATAATTGGTAAATATGAATTAATGTCAATTAAATTTATTCAATATTGTTTTAATGGATTATATGATGAAGTGAAACATTTATTACATTCAAATGAAATTTATATTGATCCAAATGTAATGGATAGTCATGGACAATTTGGTTTATTAGGTGCTGTAGTAAGTAACAATTAATCAATAATCATTTAGTTATTGTTATTATTATTGTTGTTGTTGTTGGTGGTGGTGGTGGTGGTGATGATGGTGGTGGTGTTGTATATGAGGTAGTGATTAGAGTATTTCAGTTAGGATAAGCTTGTATTTCCCAGTTATAGTCTATTACAAATCAACGGGAGAATACAAGCTTATTCTAATTACATATATATGCCCGTTGCACAAGTGTGATTGTCTGGACACAGTAGCCTAGTAGTGAACGAGGTGGTGTTTGGCATGAAACAGACTAGGTTCGAGTGCGAGTGTGAACATGAACATTGGGATACAGGTACATCCGGTTGATGAGTCTCAAGCAGGACGAAACACGCGTCCTGAATTCCGTTTGCCAGTTACAATTCAACTTAAATGTAAGAGTATCTCATTGTTTTAACTGAGTGAACTGATTACATATTGTTGTTAGTAGGGTAGTATTGAAAGGTAGGAAATATTGGACAGTATGCTTTAGACGTTTACGAATCTTATTTTCTTGTTTGTATGAAATGTAGAGTGTGCAGTGTTGGTAAGTCACAAATTAGGACGAAACATCTTTTCTTTTCATTCTTTTTTTTTCATTAATACCCTACTTATATTAATCTGTGATGAAGACATTCAGCAAAAACAATAAATAGCATTGAACACAAACCATCTCAATTCATTTACATTATTCCAATTGTAGTGTAAACTGACACAAGTTAAACAAGTTACGTAATAATTATTATATCAGTATTGACAACCGATATTTACAAGTCAATATCAAATTTATATACAGTAAGCCTTGACAACTAAATGATGTTTAGGCCTCTCACAATCATCACTCTCCCTTACGTTTGGTTATTTTTGTGATTATTACTTTTGAACTCAAACTATAAAACCCCGAAATGAAAATGTATCTAAAAGAATATTTTCCATTCAAATATTATCGTTTTAATGAATATAGCAGAGTTGAGTAGGAGATACCTATAGAACTTAAAGAGATCGAGAAATCTATTCGCTTTCAACTATACCTCTATGATAATCAACAGAAGACTAAAAACGGAAATAAGCAGTATGTCACCTAAAACTAAGCTTGTTGTCACATACAAAACAATCTGTTATTTATCATAATCAAAGGATAATAGGCAACCTTTTCAAGTTTCAGCCAAAGTGTATCTAAAAAGTTCCATATTTCTATACAAACCATTACAACTGCATTTTCAAAATTATACTGTTAGCTATATCGTTTAACAATATACATGATATTGAAGTCCGATTTCGGAGGGGGGGGAAACTTGATCAGCATTAATAAAGTGTTTTTGTATTCAGCTTGTAATCACTTTAAATTCACCCTCCAAAAAGGCTTGGCAGATGTCGTCCTGATATTCATTAAAGAAGGCTTCACTTTGTGCTGTCAATATTACAAGGTGTAGAGGAACAAGAAACCATCTTGTAGAAATGACTATATATACAATTGTACATCTATAGTAAATGATCCTTCAGTCAAAACAATCTCTTCACTGAATTGTCCTCAATTACCTTTGATTCCTGCGGAGCAAGTTACATTGGCAGATGCTCAAGGAATTTACTCCTCCGTGCCCGGGAGCACCTTCCAGTTTGGTTAACCAAAGGAGTTGTCACAAATATCAATAGCTCAATATTAGCACACCTAATCGAAACAGGTCATACGGCGAGCATAGATAAGTCATTTAAAATAGTATTCTGTGTCAACAGCTATCTGCCAAGATCGGTTAGACTCAAAGTCCTTAAAACGGCAGAAGCGATAGCTATACGGATCATGAGGCCAGAACTATGCATACAGAAGAAGTACGTTCAACCCCTTCTCCTGCCATGGCCGACGCAAGATCCGTTAAACCATTCTCCAATTTAATTACACGACGATTTAAATTTAGTAATGCATATGTGTCTTTCCCTCTTCATATGTGTATTTGTACCCTGTCCAAATACTACTCTCTTTGTTCACATATATGCATATTTATTATTAATAGTATTATTATTATTATTATTATTATTAATGTTATTAATCAAGATACACAGAATGAATTTGAATATCACTCAATCTTCTTTCCTAATTTTATTGACTTTACAACATCTTAAGACCGATCAAATGAACTGATTATAATTTTTTCTATTATTGTTATTGTTACTATTTGACGAATTTGGATTATCATTTACTCCATTTTGTAATTTCTTACCTATTCGGTTACATTTTAAATAGCATTCAGCCTTTGTCTAATCACATTTTGTCACTACCCCATCTCCTAGGTCACCCATATACAGAGACACCTATACATATATATTGGATTAATAAGCTTGTTGTGTCATTTCAATTGTCGTTTACGTTTCACAAGTTACATGATAATGATGACTATTTCAACATTAACATTCGTATCTTACAAATAATCTGATGAGACAAAAAAAATGTATATCCAAATTATCCTGTATATTTAAATGATGTTATACCCGCCTCAGAACTGGCTATTTTTGTCACTGATAATTTTGAACTAATAAATGTAGAACCTGATGAGCATTTATCTCGAAGAGAATATTCTTCGTTCAAACGTCTTTATATTATAATACTAAATACCAACTGATTACATTGATAGTTTATATGTTGCCATAGCAAGTATTGTTGGTTACATAACATTCATACCTAGTCAATGATTCATCACTTGGATAGAAGTGTGGTCATATAAAGTATAGAAAGGCATGAATCAATGTTGGCAGTGAAGTTTGCCTTGCATAAACATACACACATATACTTCACGTAATTCTTGTATTCAGTTGGATTGTAAATGATTCGATAACTCGAAACTGAATAATTAATCAGGTTGATAGAATTCAATTCAATTGATCAACATAACATAAACTTACCAAAGAAGTAATCAATATATTGAAGATGATGGTTAGTGCATGGAAGGTTATGAATGAATTGTAGTTTTGCACTGATCACTAATACTCATCAGTCAGTAGTGTTGTGTATCCATGTGATTTAATGACATTTGGTAGGGAACATTTGTTTTTCGAGAGGATAGTTTTAGTTTGATTTTGTTCACTGAGGTGAATGGTTTAATTAGTGAGCCTCACCATGAATCTGGACGATTTTATCGATGTAAACGTTTTGTTAGTAGTGAAGTATGTAATTTTCAGTACGAGTGACTAAAACCAGGTTGTTCTTTTGACGTTGAATTTGTTTGGTTGTTATTATCACTAATGGAGTTATTTTCTTCACATTGATGTTGATTTCTCTCCTCAACCTCATTCCTACCATTATAGTTGTTTTTTTTAATTTCATAATCGGTTAATAGATTGAATCTATTTCATTACTGACTGACCTGTATGCCATGCTTTTAATCATTCTGTAGGTTTCTTTGTGTTTCCTGTAGGCTGTGTCCAGAATCCTTAATAGGTACTGATATAGACAAATTTATTTCATGACACCTGACAAATAATTAATATTCCTATGTACTCAGATGAAGAGATCGACTTCTTTGTACCGTGTAATGTTGAGCATAGTTGAAGCAATTTATCTTTTTAGACAACTTCTAGTTCGTCTTCTTATGTTATCCTGTTCTTCGATTTATTTTGGACACGATATGTATCTTTTATAAATGGTAGAAAGAGGTATCTGTTGGTTTTGACATTTGATTTTATGTTGGTGAACTTAAGAAACACTTCTTGATGAAGTTGTGTTGATATCTGTTTTTGTACAGGACTATCACTAGATACTCTTTCTGAAATCTTTGTGTTGTAGATTTGCTGGAGTGTATTTTCGTTCTTCGGAATAATGTCCTGTATGCAGTAGATTTTGTACGTCAATATATTCTTGCTATTGTAATTGAGAATCCAATAGGTATGGATGGGATGATTTACAAAACACTAAAGTAAATATTTTTCTTATGTTGGTTCTGGTGATTGACACATCCGAAAATGGCAGTTTATCTCTTCAACTTCATTATTTTGGAATAATTAACATTAACGACAATCGAATACAATCACAGGGAGTCGTGAATTTAATTTCTACTTAGGTATTGTGTAGAATGAATTTAATCCCATGAATTAGTCTGACGTACACAATCACTGAAAAGCAGAATGCTTTAGATAGTCTTTTTACCTTAGTAAGAGAGTCTTCAGCAGTACGTATATACGACCACATCAAGTAATGAAGACAAGGAATTTTAAGCCTGGAAGCTAACTATTAACCACTAGATCACTAAAGCTGCCAGTATCATACGGTTAATATTGCTAACTTAGACAATTTACAGCATATTTAGTCGTCCTCGTTTATTTTTATTGGTGGCTGCTCACTAACTTATTGAAGGTAATTCCTAAAGTCTAAATGCGTACAACTACGTCGTCAGTTAGCCAGTTACCTAACGATAACAATATTAAATCGCCCAAATATATTACAAACTGAATGATTATAAAATATCAGTCATTAGATGGCAGCCCTGTAGTATAATGTTTACCGCTATGTTAAAAAAAGTCCTAGACTAGATTGCCTGGTATAATTATGGCCACTTCACTGTAGAAGAGTTATTTACTAAGATGTAATAAATATCATATGCTAATTCTAAGTTTTCAGAGGATGCAAAAGGGGTGACACCTTAAAAAATAACAACATTTCAACTTAGTAACTAGAATATTATATAACTTTAATTAGATATCATCAAATATAATAGTAACTATTTGAATTAATAAATTACATCATCATCATCATTACATCATTACATTATGTTATTTCATTTTATGCACAAGTTAACATGGAATATGAAATTAGTCAATTTACTATTAGATTTTGGTGCAAATATCAATCAATTAACTGATGATGGTCTAACAGTATTCACAATATGTTTATTAAAATATTATGAATTATTTCAAGAGATTATGGCGGGAAAAAATGATCAAACTAATCAAAATGATTATTTAAGTCAAAAAGACTATGAACAAAATGGCCAACAACAGCAAGGGCAGCAACAACAACAACAACAACAACAGCGACAACGACATTATCAATCAAATCATATACTGTCAATAATTACAAAAACAGTACAAGATAATGAGAATATTACATCTTCAAATGTAATTAATGATAATGTTGAAACTGATGAAATGAAAATAACTGATATGAATAATTCATCATTATTATATGGTAGAAATTATATTTATCGTGTTGAATTACCTGTATTACTGTCGACAACATCATCAGTAAGTATGGTTATGTTACGTCGTGCTGCTAGACTATCACAAATACGTAGAATGCATTTAAATAAAATTAGAGCAAGTAAGTGATTGTTTTGTTTATATTTAGAAGAGAATAAAAGTTTTAAAAGTAGACATGGATTAGTTAGTAGTAGATAAGATCAAAAAATTGTAAACTTGTAACTTACACCAGCTGTGATGTAGGGTGAGATTTTCATTTGTCAACCAAAGGATGAGTATACTACAACAGAGGTATATAGATGTGAAATAAGTGTAAATAAGAGACATCTTTACTCATAACTATGTTGGAAGAATTGCTAACATATGCTTGAACAGGTTGCTAAATAATGATGAAGCTTACTTACTTACTTACTTACTTATGCCCGTTACTCCTCGCTGAGGAGCATAGGCCGCTCACCTGTAGCTCCGCCTGTATCTCTCCTAGGGTTACTGCCGGTCCCAAGCCCAGGTAAAGAAGGACGGTTGGGCATGGGGCTAGCACCCCCATCCTGTAAAACCCAAACTTGCTAAAAAATACGCAAACCAGATTAAACACGATGATGAAAGCCGAATGATGAAGCTAGACAAAGAATACTAATTATAGTTATACGTATTAGGCATGTTCAACCACAACATAATTTGAAGCATGCCCTTAAGTGATGTAGGAGTAGGATAGAATAAAACTAGGGGCCCCCAGTTTAAAATCTCAGATTGGTTTATGAAGCTAATGCTTGTCTGCATCATGTCTATAGATCAAAATTACCTGATTGGAATCCCGGAAGTAATGATTATCAGTAGTTGAAGAAATTGGGTGACATGGTTGAGAGTCTGTCACAGTGGTGCAAGTGTATCACGTTCTTTGATCTATAAGAGCGCACTAGTGAATAACTACTGGATGTAATTCCTGGACTTCTAATGAGATGTGTGACTAGTAAAATTCAACCTTGTCGAGTGTGAGTCAATTACTCACCGATGGTAATGGATGAGGTCATGCAGAAGTATCACAAATTAACTGAGTTAAGAATATTAACCCTTGAAAGTCACTTAGTAGTCGAAAGGTTAGGAATTCTTCGCGAAGCCTGTGTGTTCTGGTTTCGATCCATGTTTGGGTTGTGGATTCGCGTTACTGAAGATGGATATCTACATTGTAACTTCATCGATAAAATAAGATTACCATTTAAAATCAAACAATGTTGGTTGGAGCATATGAATGAAATTGGAAGACAAATATCTGATAACTCTGAGTAGGTACTACGCAGGCTAGTCACTTACTCTTCAGACAATCAACCCATCCCATAGCCTTCAAGTTATATGGAGAATGCCTAATACTGTACACTACTGAGCTGGCATCCAATGATGCGACTCCCACTTCCATCAATTTGTGATATAACCCTAAGATTATCCATTGTCTCACCTTCGACAAGTTTAAACCCCACCAGTCGCGACGTTTTATTACAACTTTAGGAAAATTCCAGATTTAGTCTCTAGCGAGTTGATTATTGTAATCTAATGGAGATGATTTTTTGGAGTTAGGTAATGTGTTTAGTTGTTGTGATCGTCATAGATTGATATTGATTAGGCATCACTAAAGATCAGAAAGGACTTGAAAGCTGTTTTATCATCGTGTGAGATTGCGCAGCAGTGTACATCAAAAATTCAGCCAAGAAATTGTATGATTAGATGTAAATGACTATATATGTTTGCCATAAGACCTGGAAGCCATTAAGTTTAATTCTTTGATAAAATCTTAGCAGGGGTGTATGTACTACTAAGGAGAGTCTTATGATTATATTTCATTATGTTGGGGATGCCAGATCCCCAGAATTCTCTTGGTAAACCTGTTATTTTTTCGATTTATTTGTGTACATTTAAATTTCTTGTTTTCGCTCCAAAAACTTCCTTTTTCACCTTCAGTTTGTGTTACCCACTTAATGAGACGCTAAATCTTATTGGTTCGTTGTTTATTTTAGTACGCTAGTTGTGACATTCCATGAACGCTCTCTTTTTTTGTAATATATACACATGAGATGTATAGTTGTTATCCCATTTGCTAGGCTGCTTGTGGAATTAAACGCTTCCTTCTGATGTTGCGCTTCTTCTTTTAGTTAGGTAGGCTGAGGTGTTATAAAATAGCTTGGCTTACCTGTTGTTGTGTTTCTGGTTCTACGTTCGCTAGTAGGTATCGAGGTGTTTTACCTTAATTCCAGAAATCTTAGCACATTATATTCTTATGTAATATTCACTATATCACATAGTAACTATTTCTTATTCAATCATTCAATACACTTTTAATATTGAATATTTACTTAATTATTTACACTTATTCTATAGGTCGTTCATTAATTCGTAAATCAAATGAAATTAGAAAATCATTTGAATTATCACAAAATATTGAACAAACAATTGAAATTAATCATAATTTAATGTCAACACCACAAACTATGCTACCAAGTTTTCAACGTTTCACTAATTGTTTAACACGTTTCAATACACTAACTGATGTAAAATTGAAATTATCAAAAGAAGTACTTAGTGACAAAATATTGAATTCAAATAATAATAATAATAATAATAAAACAAATCGATCTAATTCATCAAGATCTAAGTAAGATAAATAATGCTGATAATACTGCTACTGCTGATGCTGATGCTGATGATGATGATACTGCTACTGCTGCTGCTTCTGATGATGATGATGTGATGATGATGATGATGATGATACTGCTACTGCTGCTGCTGATGATGATAATAATGATATTGGTGAATTTGTTTGTACAAGTTATTTTGTTATAAAATCTTTATTTTCATAAAAATTATTCTAATGTTTCATTTAATGAGATATTTGTGAATAATGATGACACATCTAAGGAGATTGTTTATTTTATGTGATATATTTAAATTACCAGTATAATCAATAAATTCGAAAGAGTCCTTGAACGAATACTTACAGACTATTTTCCATAGTGGTTGAAGTCAATCACTCATTTTAGAATTGAATGATAGGGAGAAGTGGTCATGTCCGTACCTGAACTGAAAAGTATTCCTTCTTTATGCATTTTAGTAGATCTATATAAACAAGGTATTATAGATTCTGTAGGTTTCAATCTTTCAAATGTTTTATATCTGATTATCAAGCTGGATTTTACTCATTTCACTATCTCTATGTGTTTGTTGTTCATTGATTATTTCTGTTTCATTTCCTTACTCTATCAATTTAAAGAACTGTTAATCAATTGATAGAATATCTAACAATTTGTTTATATGATCTTGTTGATCTAATAATACACTACGTATACTTTTATCCAGTTATCTTAGTAAAACGTCATTGTTTCTAGTTGTTTCACTGAGTTGTTTGAATTAATCCTTAGTCAAATAATGCGTTTTTGTTTAAGTTTATTCTTTAAAAAAGTGGTAAGTATAATCTAGAATAGTTGATTTAAAGTGATTGAGATCTTCTAATTAGCTTAGTATAAGTTCTGTTGCCTGATTAAATGGTTTAGCTTGTTTAATCTGGTTAGCGTTTGTTTTAGCAAGCTTGGGTTTTACGGGATAGGGATGCTAGATCCATGTCCAACCCTCCTCTTTTACCCAGGCTTGGGACCGGCAGTAACCCTAGGAGAGCTACAGGCCGAGTGGACAACTGCAGTAGCAGCAGTACAACGGTTCAATAGAAGCTTTCTCCGAGACACTGACAAACTCAATGAATTCGGAATAGCTCTCAACAACAGGTTCCAAGCCTTACAAGATCTACCGAAAGAAGAAGAAACAAATATAAAAGACAACTGGAAAGGAATCAAAGAAGCACTAACGTCAACGTGTCAGGAGGTTCTAGGCCGCAAGAAGCACCATTATAAGGAATGGATCTCCACTGAGACATTGAGCAAAATTCAACAAAGGAGGAACAAGAAGATAGAAATCAACAACAGCCGAACAAGAGCAGAGAAAATCAAAGTACAAACTGAATACACAGAAGCAAATAAGCAGGTAGAGAAGAGCACTAGAGCCAACAGATAGAAATACAACGAAGGCCTTGCAAACAGCGAAAAAAGCTGCAAGTAAAGAAAATATGAAACAGCTGTACGACACAACGAAGAAACTGACAGATAAACATGGTAAACCAGAGCGACCGGTCAAGAACAACGAAGGCAAGACACTCACTGAGATCCAAGAACAGAAGAATAGGTGGGTAGAACACTTTGAGGGACTCTTGAATAGGCCAGCTCCACTGAACCCACCCACTAGACATCGAAGTAGCACCTACTGATCTCCCGATAGATGTCACTCCACCGACGATAGAAGAAATCGAGATTGCAATCAGACAAATCAAATGTGCGAAAGCAGCTGGACCTGACAATATACCAGCTGAAGCACTCAAGTCAGATATTGACCTAACAGCAAGGATACTCCTCCTTTTATTCACAAGGATCTGGGAAGAAGAAAAAGTGCCAGCAAACTGGAAAGAAGGACATCTTATCAAGATACCGAAAAAAGGAGATTTGAGCAAATGTGACAACTACAGAGGGATTACACTACTGTCAGTACCAGGGAAAGTCTTAAACAGAGTATTGTTGAACAGAATGAAAGATTCAGTGAAAGCTCAACTTCGAGATCAATAAACTGGTTTTCGTAAGGATCGATCGTGCACAGACCAAATCGCAACACTACGGATCATTGTTGAACAATCAATTGAATGGAACTCACCACTGTACATCAACTTCATTGATTATGAGAAGGCGTTTGATAGTGTAGATAGGAGAACACAATGGAAACTTCATCGACACTACGGAGTACCAGAGAAACTCGTCAACATCATCCGGAACTCTTACGACGGAACACAGTGTAAAATTGTGCATGGAGGACAATTGACAAATACATTCACAGTGAGGACCGGAGTCAGACAAGGTTGCCTACTCTCACCTTTTCTCTTCCTCCTAGTGGTTGACTGGATCATCAAGACCTCCACATCTGAGGGGATGCACGGAATTCAATGGACAAGTAGGATGCAACTCGATGATTTGGACTTTGAGGATGATCTAGCTCTCTTAGCACATACACACCAACAGATGCAAGTGAAGACAACCAGTGCAGCAGCAACCTCAACATCAGTAGGCTTGAACATACATAAGGGAAAGAGCAAGATTCTCAAATACAACACAGGGAGCACCAACCCAATTCAACTTGATAGGGAAACTCTGGAAGAAGTGGATACTTTCACATATCTGGGGAGCATCATCGATGAAAAAGGAGGGTCCGATGCAGATGTAAACACAAGGATTGGCGAAACCAGAGCAGCATTCCTACAGTTGAAAAACATATGGCACTCAAAACAGCTGTCAACCAACCTCAAAGTCAGACTGTTCAATTTGAACGTGAAGACAGTTCTGCTGTATGGAGCTGAAACTTGGAAAACAACTGCAAACATCAGACGGATACAAGCATTTATAAACAACTGCCTACGCAAGGTACTGAATATCCGTTGGCCAGATACCATCAGCAACAGTCTACTATGTGAGAGAACAAATTAACTTCCAGCCGAAGAGGAAATTAGAAAAAGACGTTGGGAATGGATAGGACATACATTACGGAAACCATCAGACTGCATCACGAGACAAGCATTAACATGGAATCCTGTTGGGAAAGGGAAAAGCGGAAGGCCAAAGAACACGCTGCGTCGAGAATTGAAAGCAGACATTAAAAGAATGAACAGCAAGTAGAAACAGGTGGAAAGGATTGCTGTGGACAGATTTGAATGGAGAATCCTGGTGAGCGGCCTATGCTCCTCAGCGAGGAGTAACGGGCATAAGTAAGTAAGTAAGTATTGTCTGATTAAATGAATGATCGACCACCCTCCCTTTGAAGCTCTCTGGAAATCAGTCTATAAGTATTCATTGATGAAGCTTTCCAAATTTGTTGATTGTATTAATAAGTTAAATTATTCTATCAACAGTTTTTATCATGAAGTGATGATGAACTGAAGAAACATTTGCAAATAATGGGCGTTGAGCGGTTATTTTACCTGTTACTCATGTACAGTGTATACTCATAATCTTAGACGGTGCTAAATCAGGATCAGAACTCTAAGACAGAGTTATTCAATGAACATATTTAGGTTAATTAAGGTGGAATACATGATTAGTTTTAGCTGATTAGTTATATAATACTATAAAAGTGATACTATTCCAATCCCTTAATGAGTAACGTATCACAAAACTTACCAGTCAGTTAATATATTAATCACTGCATGAAGTAATGATGACTGGAAAGTGGAACCCATAACACATGTTTTGTCCCATTGAGAACTCGTTAATCTGTTATGTCAGGATTCAACTTCTGATATTGATAATTGGACTCTAAGTTTTTCTGTCTGTGTCAAATGGTATGACGTACATCACTAAGTTATTGAAGCCACTTCTCAATCACAATTTAACTCTTATCATATTTATGTCGAAGTAAACCACTCAAAATGCCCTAATCGCAATCAATTTCATTTCACAATAATATCAATGAGAAGAGACGGCCGCTTCAAAATTATGATTTACTTCATGCATAGCATAATTGTAAAAAATATTCTTTCTTACTTACCCTATTCATCTCAGTAAATGAAGTTATTATTGGAGTTCAATGCATTCATCTATAATCTTTTTAGATGAAAGTAACTAATAAATAAGCGCCATATAATTCAGTAGATTGTCAAATACGCTTCCCATGCATCTTAGAGTCGCTTGTGTTGGCTGGTATTAAAATAGCGTGATAAGAAGATAAAGATAACATCAGTGTAAAAGTCTATGATTGTTGATCTTTGTCACGTTGGCAGATACAGACAATCTAGTTGGAGGGGGTTGGTTCATTTGGATAAGAATAATGGGTGATATTACACAAACTTACTTACTCTCTATGCTTTTACTGGACTTTAAGTTCTATTATTGTTTAAAACGTAAGTTTACTTCATTCCTTCTCGTTGAAGTATTTTGTCGTGTTAATCTTGTAAACTTGAATTCGTTGTACTAATGTGATATTTTGATTTGAACAAAAAGGGTACCCCCCCTCCAGTAATATTTAAACGGGTGGTAACTAGCGAGCGGAATCCAGGAGGCGCATCTCGTCCTATTTGGGACTCATCGGCTGGATGTTCCTGCATCCCGATGTTTATGTTCACACTTTGATTCGAATTTAGTCCGCTTTGTGCCAAATGCCACTGCGTTCACCACTAGGCTACTGTGTCCAGACAGTAGCTATATCGCGACAATTCACTGAGGATGCACACATGGTAACAGAGGCTGAACAGTTTCATTCTATTACAAACCAACGGAAAGATACAAGCTAATTCTCATTATTAACCACCCACCTCCTAGGTTGTACGTTGATCATAACTGTCTTGGAGGCAAACAGACTTCGTTCGACTTATTTAAATTTCATTCATGTGTACAACTGAATAAAAATAGTGCATTTTAAAAGTGATACATAACACTGTATATATTAGATCCTTGAATGGTGACTTCAGATATTGACTGGTATTTATGACATAAATGTCATTGTTTAATTCAATTTTTGATATCACGAATTAATCTGAATCAGACAACCATTGATCACCTGGAAGCACTGGACAGCTGATTCGTCATAGTATGGGACTCCTCAGCAGTGCGCATCTACGACCATGTCGGGGATCTAACCCAGGACCTTCTGGCTCCGCGGCGAACACTTTATGATTGGACCACTGAGTCGGCTCCTAACGGTTGATATTTCCAATTCAGCCTAATCGTAATTAACATGAGCTCACTAGTGACTAGCTCCTTGAGGTAATTCCTGGAGTTCTAGTGTGAAGACGTGACCGGTAGAGTTCAACTATGTCGAGTGTGAGGAAGTAACTCACCAACGGCATAGAGGAGGTCGCGAAATGTATCACGAATTGAATTAAACAGTTAACTATCTCTACAACCTCCCCTAATTGTAATAGATGTTATTCTCAACGTTCACTGGACGGAAAATGTTGAAATTCTTTCTTAGTTAGAATGCTATTCACTAAGAAACTCTTTACTTATTTCGTTTATTTGTGTAACTACTATGAAACGTCTTCATCTAACCTACATTTAAATGCGTTAACATTGAAAGTAAAGATAAGCGTAATATTGGTACAGTTGATATATGACTTAGAAAACTAACTACTTGTAATAATTACAGTATTAATAACTAACTCTTATCATCAACATCTTCACTGTCATTCTCTAAAGTATCAGTAATAAAAGCGCCTTGATTAATTTATAATGCTAAAAGTTGTTGAATATTTAGTTATAAGTTTCCTGATTGAATATTTCGTTTCATACCATTAATTAGTCTATACAATTCTATTCAATGACTTCTATAGTTCGAATTCGCCAACACGTATTGAACTTAGGCTGCTTTTGAAAACTATGAATCACTGAACAATTGTTTGTAGTAGTAAGTACCTCCACCTATGCCAATTTCTTATTAGTTATCCAACTCATGATTTATACGCCTGATTCAGACCATTTCACTAGAACTCTTATCTTACTACAACCGATTAGTTAATAATGATCAATTGAATACTACAAAACATTGAACAGCTGTTTCATCTTCATACTGGACTCTTCAACAGTTTACATTCTACATAGTTCACTTCTATTCTCTTACAAATTATTAATATCAATTTGTATTGTAGAGAATAATTCATAATTAATAATTCATTTCATATTTTTGATAATCTACAGATCATCTTATCAAATCAAGAGTAGACCAAAAACTATTTCATTAGATCGTAGAAGTAAACAGGTGATGTCAATCTTTATCAATTTTCATAAATTCTATTAATTGAATATAATAGTGTCTATGATCAATTTATTGATTGATGATCGATTGATTGATGGATTAATTGATTGATTGATTGTTCCCAATATATTGATCTTAATATTGATTACTCTAACGTTTTAATTCAATTTTGGTATCACGAATTGATCTGAATCAGACAACCATTGATCACCTGGAAGCACTGGACGGCTGTCTCGTCCTAGTATGGGACTCCTCAGCAGTGCACATCCACGACCACGTCGGGGATCGAACCCAAGACCTTCTGGCTTCGTGGCGAACGCTTTACCATTGAATTAAACAGTTAACTATCTATACAAACTCCCCTAATTGTACTTTAACTTTATCCCGTCATAATAGAAATTGTGTTATTTATTGTGTTGATAGGTTTGGTTATCATTAACTGTTTGACCTATTCAAGATGAAAACTTGTAATATTCATGAGTTGAATTTCACCTTACTACTGACTTGGTTAAAACATATGACTAGATGGCATTTTTATGGAAATTTAACTGTGATAACTGTAAAAATGATTATGATTGATGATGCATATGACCAATTAATAGATATGTCAGTATGTGCAGAAAGTTATAATAACAAACACCTAAGAGAGTGCCTAGTTGCTCCTTGTATGTCTGCTAGATCCCTACTCAGGCCACATCAGGAAGAACACAAGTTGATAAATCAACCAAGCCAAATTATATTGTATTTCATGCATTAACATACTACCTGCATAGATATAAACTCTTTAGGAACTAACAATGAATTATGAAGTCTTCTATTATTCTTCTGTTATTCATATTCATGTAATTGAAATCATTATAACACATACTTCTTAGTTCGAAACCAAGAATGATATTAAAAAACTTTAGAATCATCTTATTACAACATTGAATAAAGTGTTTTTTGAATATTATGATAAACTTGTATATTTCCGTTGATTTGTTATAGACTGAAGTTGGTTAGTCATTGTTGCTATATGGAAATATACAAGTTCATCCTAATACCAATGTGCCCGTTGCACAAGTGTGACTGTCCGAAATCAGAAGTCTAGTGGTGAACTCGGTGGCGTTCGACACGAAACGGACTGAGTTCGAATTCCAGTGTGTACATCAACATTGGGATGCAGGTACGTCCAGCCAATGATTCCCAAATAGGACGAAACGAGCGTCCTGGATTCCACTTGCCAGTCACAATCTAACATATATAATGTATATTGAATAGTTATAATTCATATGATCGACTATATAGTTATTTGTTTAACTTGAAGATTGTAAGTTATAGCTAGAGGATATAATAGATTAGACTTATACCGTTTCTTTGCATTCTACAACATCAACTATCTATTTCTTTCAATATAGTAAAGTACTTCAATGGATGCCTACCGTTTGTATGATACACGTATATTGTATATGTGTTAGTCAACTTCAAGTTGATTGTCTATTTCTATACTAAGATATTGTTATTAATCATTAAATTAAAAATTACATGACAGAATGGTTTATTAGTATGAATTATGATAATTGACTATGATGTTTTATCAGATAGCTGTTTACATTCTAAAAGTTTTCAATCATCTTGAACATAAAACACATTCATGGAAACTATTCATTTGACGTTTGAATGCTTCCATTGTAGATCAATGAAACAGATTTATTTCATCTATTTAGTCTAAATTTGTTATGAGAAATGAAGATATAAAGCTAATGATCTATGAATTTAAAAACTATGTAAAATAAAATGAATTGTGATTAATTCTATCATCAATATAATCGATGTCTTTGAAACATTTCTCACGTTTGCTGGGATCACCAGGGTAGTAATATTGACGTCAGATATTAAAGAAGAATGGTAAATTCAATTGATGAGGATGCAAATCTTCACCTACTGACGTGTCTGGTACATGTATTACGTATGACCAACCACAAACTACCTCTAAACCTGATACTTACTGGTATCGGAGAAGGATGGAAGAATGCTAGAGGGGCCCAAACCTAATCATGGGATAAGTTCATGAACTCACTGAGTGAAGTATAAACTGTAATTGCTAGATACATACTACTTGGTCCATGAGTAAACAGTAACCAGTTTTTAAAGACTCTGGGTGGCAAAACTCAGAACTGACAGTGGTACAGGGGCATTAACTCTTTATCATCCCTTAAACTATGAACTTAGACTATTTTATACCTTTCCATGAACGAATTCTTTCTTTAGGTGTCATATTCACTGTCTATACTTCTATCTTATTACCACTAACGAAATTACTACGTTTAGTAATTTGATATTCACCTTGATATGCTGCTAATGTATGACCGCAGTACATATGTTCTTGGTTCTACGTTATATATATGAATATACACACAAATCTATTATTCGCTTTCATTTACTTGAATTCATAGTGAAGCATATAGTACAATGACAACTCATTGTACTTAATAAGACAGTAAACATTATACTATGCATTTGTATTCTATCTATATAACTCATATTGTAATGAACATTTTCTATTTTGATATAGTTAATGATTGATAATGCTTCTAATACTGCTGTCATCAATCAACCATATACAGTAACATCATCATCATTAAAAGAAGCTGCTGCCTATGAATTATCAAGAAATCCTTATTTTCTAACTTCACATTCACCACATAATTCAACGAAGAAATATTCATTAGATGAAAATAATAACAAAACATTAGATTATGAACAATTGAATACGGAAACATCAACTAGTAGAAGTTCATTAGATCAACAAGCATTACTTTTAGCAAAGTAAGTATAATTGTATGTTAAGATTAGATATTGTGGAGATTGTTGAATATCAGTTTGATATCACGAATTGGTCTGAATTAGACAACCATTGAAGACCAAGAAGCACTGAACTGATGCTTCGTTTCAGTACGGGACTTTCCCCATCAGGGACCGAGGCCAAGACACCCTTGGCTCCGTGGCAAACGCTTTGCCATCAAACCACTGAATCGGCAACCAATGGTCGATATTTCTAATTAAATCAATCCGTGATACGTTTGCGCTGCATCATTCATCGCCATCGGTGGGCAGCTGCTTTACACCTGATACTGTTGAACTCCTTGATGGGGTAGTAGATGCACACTACTGAAGAGTCCCATACTAGGACTAATCTGCTGTCCAGTACTTGCTAGTGATCAATGCTTGTTTAAGTTTTGTATTAATCAACATTTATCTACAAGTTACATGATATTGTCATTAGATTCAAGAACATCATGAAGATTGACTAACTTCTACAATTCGCACTATATTATAATAAAGTACTGAAGAAGACCATTACGTCACTGAGAAAGAGATAAAGACGATCCAGTTAAGAAACTGTTTTATTTCCGAAGAAAGAATTATTTACAATAGCCAGTTCAATCATATATATACTCATTTCTATAAGGTATTTGTTTACTGAAATGGTTTAAACGATCTTTTCTTGTTTGTGTTTTTTTTATTGGGGATGTTTTCTAATGGATGGGGTTGGTAACCCGATGATCAACTTTTAGAGTTTGCGAATTACCGTTACACCTCTATATCATGTAATGAAATTATGACCAACGAAAAATTAACAGATAGAGTTGGCTATTCTTCTGCATTCTACACCAGTTAACTAGAGAGAAAGAATTCTTACGTCAGCAAGAAGAATTTAATTTGATAGGTAGCTTGTCAGACAAATAACAAACTCCCGACTCATATGTGTATTTACAATACAGAGAGCATCCTTGGAAGTGTTACAAATAACATAGTAGAATAGACAGTCGGCCAATAAGATTTAACATCCTACTAGGTGGTAAATACAAACTGAAGATAAGATGGGCGCATTTCAGAGAGAAAACTAGAAATGTGAACTTACATAAATTAATCACAAAAATAATAGGCTTACTAATATAATTCTGCGGATCTACCATCCCAAAAACTAATCATTCTCCTTTATCTTAACTTACGACCGCCAGTAACCCTAAAAGGGTTCATCAAAACTGAATTCTAAAATGTGAGAATTGAAGGAAAAACATTAAAGTAAGTCCTGTAGTAATGGTACCAAAATGTAGAAAAAATAAAGGATTAAAATTACTGTTTCTGAACACAGAGGTGAAGTTAGAATTAACGGATGACTAAGGATTCAGCAATGTATAAGACATTTATTTCTGCTCCCCTCCTTCATTGTTAGATTAATTGTTTAACAATATACATGATATTGAAGTCCGATTTCGGAGGGGGGGGGCAACTTGATCAGCATTAATAAAGTGTTTTTGTATTCAGCTTGTAATAACCTAAAATTCACCGTCCAAAAAGGCTTGGCAGATGTCGTCCTGATATTCATTAAAGAAGGCTTCACTTTGTGCTGTCAATATGACAAGGTGTAGAGGAACAAGAAAACATCTTGTAGAAATGACTATATATACATGACTATATATATACATTGTACATTTGCAGTGAGTGATCCTTTAGTCAAAATATGAAACAATCTCTTCACTGAATTGTCTTCACATACCTTTGACTATAATATAGTTCTAAATACCACCTGATCACATTTGAAGTGCACCAGATAAATGACCAAGTTACGTTTGCGGTATTACCAGGACAACTTATAAAGAAAACAAATAAGAAGGCAATTAAGGATGGAAAGAAAGTTATATTTGATCGTGAATATGGCGGCAGTGGAATAGCAACGTCTAGGCTGGTAAACTAGGGAGAGGGTTGCTTTCCACGATGCGGCGTGACGTCATCTGGTGGTGACGAGTGACTGAGCGCCTTCAACTAGTAGTGTCCGCTAAAACAAACATGGTCAGCATCAATGTCAAGGACCTATTTAATTATTTATTTAGGGGATTATTTACCGCTACACAATGATAGTTTACATGTTACCATAGCAAGTATTGTTGGTTACATAACATTCATACCTAGTCAATGATTCATCACTTGGATAGAAGTGTGGTCATATAAAGTATAGAAAGGCATGAATCAATGTTGGCAGTGAAGTTTGCCTTGCATAAACATACACACATATACTTCACGTAATTCTTGTATTCAGTTGGATTGTAAATGATTCGATAACTCGAAACTGAATAATTAATCAGGTTGATAGAATTCAATTCAATTGATCAACATAACATAAACTTACCAAAGAAGTAATCAATATATTGAAGATGATGGTTAGTGCATGGAAGGTTATGAATGAATTGTAGTTTTGCACTGATCACTAATACTCATCAGTCAGTAGTGTTGTGTATCCATGTGATTTAATGACGTTTGGTAGGGAACATTAGTTTTTCGAGAGGATAGTTTTAGTTTGATTTTGTTCACTGAGGTGAATGGTTTAATTAGTGAGCCTCACCATGAATCTGGACGATTTTATCGATGTAAACGTTTTGTTAGTAGTGAAGTATGTAATTTTCAGTACGAGTGACTAAAACCAGGTTGTTCTTTTGACGTTGAATTCGTTTGGTTGTTATTATCACTAATGGAGTTATTTTCTTCACATTGATGTTGATTTCTTTCCTCAACCTTATTCCTACTATTGTTGTTGTCTGATTCTTTGAAAAACTGAATTCATTTCAATCTCTTTACAGATTGATGTAAATTTTATGCTTCTAAAACTTTTTTGGTCTTCTTTTGCTCTTCTTCTTATTAAAATTGACAATTAAACTATCTTTACAAACCCCCTAATTGTAATTAATACGAGCTCATTAGTGACTAACTCCTTGAAGCAATTCCTGGAGTTCTAATAAGAAGACGTGACCGATGGAGTTCAACCGTGTCGGGTATGAGGCAGTAACTCACCGATGGCATAGAGGAGGTCGCGCAACGTATCACGAGTTGGCTGAATTGGTAATATCAACTAGTAGGAGCTGACTCCGTGATCCAATTGTAAAGTGTTTGCCGTGGAGCCAGAAGGTCCTGGGTTTGATCCCTGATGATGTCGTGGATGCGCACTGATGAGGAGTCCCATACTATGACGAATCAGCTGTCCAGAGCTTCCAGGTGGTCAATAGTTATCTGGTTTGGATCAATTCGTGGTATTAAAATTGATAGTGAAACTATCTCTACAAACCCCCTAATTGTGTGTTCCTTTTGTTTATAATCACTTCATTTTCCTAATCAAACTTGCTTCCATAATTGTCCCTATATAGTAATATAGGAGATGATACCTTGTATTACTTAACGGCTTAATGATGAACATCTAGTCAGGGGGGGGGGTGAAGAGGTTAGCTTCTTTAACTGATTTCAATGTTTAATTTTAAGTTTATCATTACACCTAAACACATATTCCATAATGAAGTTGTATTCATATCCATTCATTTTCTATTTTTGTTTATTTCCTTATATGATAAGTATACTTCAGTGGGTTTTCTCATTCTTTGCGAAATCATCTACTTAGAACAAATACTGATTATTTTGATAGATAAGTAATACATTAAGATATTCTATTAATTGCTATCAAACATTTACTCTCCAATAAAAGATAATTCAATATGTACTACTAAGTATCATTAAAGTGTTAAACATAGTAGTATAGTTATTTTCATTGTTTCAATGTAATCATTTCATCAATTCACTGAACATCCGTTCTTTTTATTCATTGAATATCTTCTTGTTGTTTTTTGTACCTTGTTGTTTTCTAAGATGAAATTATTATGGAAGATGATTTGAAAATAATCATCATGGGATACCTTGTATAATCTAAGTTTTATATTATCTCGTACTTGTTACTTAAGTATACATGAATAGACAATTTGATTAACAGAACAGTGTTACTACATTCTATATGTCTTTTGTATATTCATTTAGACAAAAACAAATGATGGATGTAATAGACTTACTATTAAAACGTGGTGCAAATCCAAACACTGGTATTCGTCCATTACCAGCATTATTTTTAGCTGTACAAGCCGGTGATCCTGATATGGTTCGTAAATTAATTCAACATGGTGCAGATGCAAATATATGTCTACGTGTAGATGTAAGCATTGATTACATTCATTTGAATTGCTTTAGGAAACTGTAGTACACACCTACTTTTCTTTTTCCAATTATTAAAATAAAACGGTAAAACTAAACTACGCCGACGAACTTGAGATAGCCAATGAGAACCAAGGTATATTGTTTGAAGGTCGCGCGCTCATTCAAATTCAAAATGCTCATATAGGATCGGATTAGTGCAATTTTTAATGAAGACGCTATTATTTCTAACCTACAAGCTCTCGGACTACTTCGTAGAAAGTTCATTTGTGATTGTGGCCTCAATATAACTCAAACACAATCCACTGATAGGTTCTTGGAATTTACGACCGAACATTAGGAAAGGGACATTTCCAGTATGTCCGAAATCGAACTGCAAGGACCCTGATATCAATAATCCGAATGTATGTTCAACCAGGATCCATTATATATAGTGACAACTGGAAAGCATATCGGCCTCTTTGTAGACTTGGATATGTTCACCATGTCGTAGTTCACCAAAGACACTTTGTGGACCCAAGTACTGGTGTTCATACACAAAACATTGAAGGATACTGGTCACGTCTCAAGGAGTTTCTTAGACCTTATATAGGTTCTAGAAACAACATGATTTGGAGCCATATGGATGAGTTCCTATATCGTTCATATTTTGAATTTAAACTCAATGAACCCGTCTCCAACCTCCAAAAGTTTATAAATCATGTAAAAGCATTGTATCATGTGTAAATGTTTTTTTTTTAATTTCGTTTTTCATAATAAATAATGATTCTATGTACGAGTGCATTCTCATTGGTTAAAAGGCACCTCTAGGTCGTCGGTGTAGTTTAGTTTCACCGTTAACAGAAGACATTCAAAGTAAAAATTTTAATTGAAATAATCATCGTTATTGAAATTTGAGGATTCCAACAATTATTTCCTCTAACATATTGATGGGTTAATTAATCAAAAAGTTTAGTTTATTGAATTCGTCACACATTGATGTTGATAGGGTGCGACTGAAAACCAGGGAGTACTAAACAACTGTTTCGTCCTAGTAAAGAACTTCTCATCAGTGCACCCCTTTGATTTCGCTTTAGAGGTGGGGATTCAGGTTGGCGAACACTTAACCTTCTGCATCACTGAGCCAACATTCAGTAGAGTAATTCACAGTTCCATCAATTTGTGATAGCACGATGATTTTTCATTGTCATTGGTGATAATTGTCTCACTCCCAACAAGTGTGAATTACACCAGCCACGAACCTATTAACATCAGTCCGTAGTGAATTCAAACAACTAAAACTTATTGCCTATCACCAAAAACCACCTTAATTCAGTTATGGAATAGGTTGGATTGTAGCTGAAAGGTGTAATTCTCGACATGCGTTTTGTTCTATTTTAAACTCAATGAACCCGTCTCCAACCTCCAAAAGTTTATAAATCATGTAAAAGCATTGTATCATGTGTAAATGTTTTTTTTTTAATTTCGTTTTTCATAATAAATAATGATTCTATGTACGAGTGCATTCTCATTGGTTAAAAGGCACCTCTAGGTCGTCGGTGTAGTTTAGTTTCACCGTTAACAGAAGACATTCAAAGTAAAAATTTTAATTGAAATAATCATCGTTATTGAAATTTGAGGATTCCAACAATTATTTCCTCTAACATATTGATGGGTTAATTAATCAAAAAGTTTAGTTTATTGAATTCGTCACACATTGATGTTGATAGGGTGCGACTGAAAACCAGGGAGTACTAAACAACTGTTTCGTCCTAGTAAAGAACTTCTCATCAGTGCACCCCTTTGATTTCGCTTTAGAGGTGGGGATTCAGGTTGGCGAACACTTAACCTTCTGCATCACTGAGCCAACATTCAGTAGAGTAATTCACAGTTCCATCAATTTGTGATAGCACGATGATTTTTCATTGTCATTGGTGATAATTGTCTCACTCCCAACAAGTGTGAATTACACCAGCCACGAACCTATTAACATCAGTCCGTAGTGAATTCAAACAACTAAAACTTATTGCCTATCACCAAAAACCACCTTAATTCAGTTATGGAATAGGTTGGATTGTAGCTGAAAGGTGTAATTCTCGACATGCGTTTTGTTCTATTTTAAACTCAATGAACCCGTCTCCAACCTCCAAAAGTTTATAAATCATGTAAAAGCATTGTATCATGTGTAAATGTTTTTTTTTTAATTTCGTTTTTCATAATAAATAATGATTCTATGTACGAGTGCATTCTCATTGGTTAAAAGGCACCTCTAGGTCGTCGGTGTAGTTTAGTTTCACCGTTAACAGAAGACATTCAAAGTAAAAATTTTAATTGAAATAATCATCGTTATTGAAATTTGAGGATTCCAACAATTATTTCCTCTAACATATTGATGGGTTAATTAATCAAAAAGTTTAGTTTATTGAATTCGTCACACATTGATGTTGATAGGGTGCGACTGAAAACCAGGGAGTACTAAACAACTGTTTCGTCCTAGTAAAGAACTTCTCATCAGTGCACCCCTTTGATTTCGCTTTAGAGGTGGGGATTCAGGTTGGCGAACACTTAACCTTCTGCATCACTGAGCCAACATTCAGTAGAGTAATTCACAGTTCCATCAATTTGTGATAGCACGATGATTTTTCATTGTCATTGGTGATAATTGTCTCACTCCCAACAAGTGTGAATTACACCAGCCACGAACCTATTAACATCAGTCCGTAGTGAATTCAAACAACTAAAACTTATTGCCTATCACCAAAAACCACCTTAATTCAGTTATGGAATAGGTTGGATTGTAGCTGAAAGGTGTAATTCTCGACATGCGTTTTGTTCTATTTTAAACTCAACAGCTAGATGTCTTCATGTTTACACCGGGCCTTAGAAGTGTAGAAGATTAAGCGTTCTCCATGTGACATGGAGGCTATAGAATGAACCGTCTATCAGAATGCAGAGTGATCACTCATGAAAAGTCTCATACTAGAACAGAACGGCTGTCCAGTGCTCCTTGGTTTTCAGTCGTGCTCAACAATCGTCAAAATGTGATGAATTCAAACAACTGAAGTTAACATCTATCCTCGTAAGTTTACCTCAATTCATTTATATTCCGATTTTCTCGGTTATCGACTGAATTGTCTTTCAGGACTTTTCTGAACCAAAGCTACAGAAAGCGACCATTTAGCTTACCGGAACATTCTCTTTAACCTATATCTCTAAATCAGTCGCTTCATATAATTACAATCAGTGATACTGTTGATGTGTAATGACCTGTATTTACCTTTTATATCTTTTACATTTTCTTTACTTAATAGAATCCCTCTAAGTCAGAAAACTGTTCTTTAACAGGAATTTATATTGATGAAGATGAACCGCCTTTAATGCCAAGTTTAGACGGTCTAACCGTTCTTCACTATGCTGTACTTGTTCCAGATGAAATGGGTGTACAGTTAACAGAAATTCTATTGAAAGATGGTCAAGCTGATCCAAATAAGCAAGCCACACTAGATGACAGTTTTAAGTTGAAAAATGAGTACAATGCTTTCATACAAACAAGAAGTTCAAGTGTATGTTTATAGAATGATGTGCTTAGTTGTAATTAAATTCTTATAATTGAATGTTATGAAGATTGTTGAATTTTGATATGACATCACAGATCGGTTTGAGGTAGACAATCATTTAAAACCAAGAACTGGCTGTAGATGGATATTTTACCACAGTTTAGGACTTTTCAGAAGTGTGCGTCTACATTACACCAGGGAATCGAACCCAGAATTATTCAGCCATTGAGGAAGAACGCTCAACCGTTAGACCAATGAGCCAACTTACAACGGGTGACATTTCTAACTCAATCAATTCGTGATCGACATGAACGATCCTATCCATTGCCATCGGTGGGTAACTGGCTCACACATGATATGGTTGAACTCACCTAATCAATAGTTTATGCGTTTTATTATTCTTAAATATAATTATTATGCATTAAGATTCATTAAATGTACACATAGTAGTGGAGTTACCTATTCAAAGTATGGTAGTTTAGTTGTAAAGAATTTCATTTTTATTCTGGACAATTTCTCTAATGTCTCAGATGTTTTCATCTCTTATGAGATGCTTTTAGCTGCATTTACTGTGCCTAAATACCGATGACCCATAATGCATTCCATTAAAATACTTAACATGAAGTAGAGTATCGGGAAGTTATGAAATCTGAAATGCACTTTATTATCCAACATTCAACTGGTATTCACGTTAAGAAAACTAAAGTAGTTCTTTTAACCGGATATTATCAGCAATTTTAAGAACTATTCGACCAATATGATGTATGTCTTTATCTTTCAGTACCGATAGAATTCTGTCGACTAACTTGGAATATGGTCACAAAGCGTTTTGACTTTCTGCGGATTATGTTTAGATAAGGAGTGGTTTAGGTACACGTGATAGAGAACACGTAATCTGGACATCGTGCCACTCGCCACTCATCAGTAAGACATGCCTGGAATCTTCAGGTAAGTGATACTCCAGGACTATTTAGTTTCGTACTCCGTGACCATCATAGAAGTTGAGTGACTCATTTTTGTATACTCTAGGAAGCTTCCATTCTATCGGGACCACAGATATATCCTCCTGGCAACTACTAAAAACTCAAATAGATGCCCAATATTTCTTCCTACCTACACTTAAATCATCTTTGACATTCACATTCTTTTAACAACCACTAAAAATCCTAAAGTACATGATAGCCATTTTATCCTGATATAAAACATGTCAGTGTTAACTACTTATAACCACTGTGCATTGTATGTTAAACCTTCAGATATTTTATTCAATCGGTTGTTCAATTATCATAAACATAATTCATTACTACTTAAATTGAATTGTGACTGACAAGTGGAATCCAGGATTGGAGTTTCATCCTATTTGGGACTCACTACTTTTTATGATATCTAGTTAACATCTGTTTAGTGACTGATAATGATAAGCGATCTAGGATGATGATGATGATGATGATGATGATTTTCTATGGTTGCCTAACTAATATCCTTTCACAATCTGATCTATTTTAATGTAATTGCTTAACTTTTTCTTTCATAGTAACAATTAACATTCTAAACTATTTTTATCATTATGTTATTAATTCAAGGAGACAAGTTCTGGTAAATCAACACCTGAAGTAAAGAAAATTCATGAAGGTCGAACACCATTACATTTGGTTTGTTCACGTGAATATGATTTACCGGTAAATAGTCGATTTTGATAGGTGATTTATTATGTAATCAAAATAGAAATCAATTTACAGTTTAATTTTTATTCGATAACTTATTGGTAAGTAGATCGGAGATGGATTCCTGAAATTCTAGAAAGGGTCCATGACTAATAAAGTCTTTAGTACAGACGAGAGTAAAATAATGCCTACTGTTATATCATGTGAAGAAGAGGTCAATCACAATATATGGAGAACTGTAACCTCGACTAGACCAGTCAGGACGTGTATACATCTGTCTTATGATTACTAGTCCCAAATGCCGGAATGAAGAACACAAGATAACTAAGTCAATCACAAGTATGACGTGTTTCGTCCCGTTTGACAATCATCAGCTAGATGTACCTGTATCCTACTGTTGACGTTCACACCAGGACTAAAATTCATTTCATTTCGTTCTAAACGCCACCGCGCTTACCACTAGGCTACCGAGTTTGTAGATCTACATATATAAAACAGGTAAACATAGGTAGATATTCAGCTGACGAACCACAAGTAGTACGAAGCCCTCTTTATGGATTTCACATGTCAGCTATCATCCAACTTAATTTATTAGAGACATTGAATTTTGAATCGGTGACCATGATTTATGTTATCTGATATGTGACCTAGTAACACCAGGTTCCGTTTGTTGTATAGCTCCAGATGAACGTCGTTGAACCGGGACGTAGCACCTGTTCACTGTTATCAGGTTCTTAGTAGATCTAAGCCAACCAGCAAAACAATAATTTTAATAAATTGTATACGTAGCGTATCAATCTTCATTTTGCCTCTTTCTATTCTCTTTTACTCTTAGAATTCTGCAATCATTGCAGAATGCCTTTTACGGCATAATGCTAATCCAAATTTATTGTGTAATGGTCATTCGGCACTAAGCATTGCCATAGCAGTTGGTAATGATCCAGTAAGTTTTACTAACTGTCATTCAAATAAATATGTTGTTTTATTTCAACTTTGTCTATTAAATTCTCTGTAAGCTATTTCTTCAGGTATCTCCTTTAGTGCCAGAACCAAGAATTAATCTCAAAATAACTTTGAGTATGATCTGAGATGAACTATGTCGAAGAATTCTGTAAAACTGATACCGTTGCATATGATAGCTTATGTATTCATAGTGATTCCCTCATTACATAACGATGTAAAAACTACATGTGTATGAGAACTAGTGGTACCGATAAGAAACCAGTTTACTTTAGTTATCTAGTGACAATTGATCCTTACTACTTTCATAGTTTTAAGTGTCAAACCGACTTTTGTTTATTTGGTTGACTTAAAGTTTTGGTTTGTGTTTTGAGCCGTTATTGTTCATTTGAGAGGGTCGTTTGTGTATAAATGACAGAAAGCACTAGACCTAAGTCCCAGGTTATTTGGGACTCGTCAGCAAGTTGTACTTGCAATCTTGAAGGAAACGAAGGCTATCTAGAGAGCCTCTTCCAGGACCACCCAGTATTACAGTATGTGACCATTACCACCAAGTTATTCGAGCAGAAGGAAGCATTTTTCTTCAAGATTAAAGATATGGCCTGATAATGAATGCTAAATACCACATAACCTAGGTACTAAGTTTTCTACCTACTACTTCTAAACCACCCCCCTATCTTAACACAGAGTCAACAATAACGAGTATAGCTCAGACTGTTGGCTAAACTGCAGTTTTATCCACAGGATTTGATCAAGAGGTACTTAGCAACCAAGATGCCAGTCACTACTATATGATCATTCGATGTAAATTGTTCATATCCTTTAGCTTATAATATACCAATTTCAACAACTTTATGATTAAGTAGCTAGTAATGCCAACATTTAGTAAAGCAATACTGATCTTACCAGCTAGTTAAACATCTTGTGACGGATAAGGGAATCAGTCTGCGAGGTCAACTGTCCCATTTAATACTGAAGTGTTTATTTGGTGAATATACTTCTCACTTTGCATTCGATTATTTGAAAGGTTTATACCGTTACTAACTGAGTTAGATCAACGGGTAATGAATAATAGTGAACTCATGACTCTCAAAGGTGTCTACTGGTTGTTACTTCACATGTACTTTAATTAACGTTCATAAGAATCACTTTGTTTAGGACAATAATACTTAGCAGTCTGGACCATCAGTTTTGCCAGGGAATTAATTCTCGTCGTTAGTGCTTAACTGTCACTTGGTAGGCATCTAATCAAACAACGCCAAACTTAGTCAATTTATAACGTAGAGTAACAACTAATCAATGCTACTGGTGATAACTGTATTACTTCCAAAAAACCTTAACTCCACTAGTCACGATATCTCACTAGAACATCCGGAACACCTCAAAGTTAATCACTAGTGAGCTGATTTTATTAGTTGACTTGGCGTGATTTTATGGAGGCCAATGTTTAGTGCTGTTTGCATTTAGCACAAGTTGATCTCATTATGTTACTAGCGAAAACTAGGAATTGCTGTTTTCTCCTATTATGGACCTTCTCAGCAGTACACACTCTCGATTCTGCCAATTCGGATAACTTTTTAACAGTAACGATTAGTAATTACATTTTACTTTGATCTATTTGTTTCAATAATTTAATACCACGAATTAGTCTGAATTGACAGCTAAGAAGCACTGAACAATTGTCTCTTCCTAGAGTGAAACTCTTCTGAAATGCCCATCTACGATCCACCAAGGATCAAAACCAGGATCTTCTAAGCCTAAAGCAAACGCTTTAGCACTAAACCACCAAATTGGCTATCAACGCTTGATATTTCTAATTCACTCAATTCGTATTATTTTGCTCAACTTCATCCATTACCATCGGTTAGCAACTGACTTACATTCGACGTAGTTTAATTTACTTTATATTCATTCGTTTTCTCTTGTTATTTTGTTTTAGTGCATTAATGTATTAATAAATCATGAAAATACAAATATTAATCAACCATTAGAAAATGGTTTAGGCTCTGCTCTTAGTATTGCATGTTCAAGTTTATTTGAATTTAGGCGGTCAATTGAATCACGTTTAGAGCTAATCAAACAATTGATTAATAAAGGCGGTCTAGATAGTTTTAAAACTTTCGTTATATCAAAACAAAAAGGGATTTTAGGTGAGTATCATTTTGTTGAAATGATTTTGTTAAGTTAATTTAACATTATAAAATTGATCTGAATTAGACAATTATTGATCACCCGGAAGCATCGAACAGCTGTTTTGTTCTGATATGGAACCTCCGCATCGGGGATCACGGCCAGAACCGTCTGCCTATACGGCGAATGCTCTACCATTAGGCCATTTGGTCAATGATATAAGTGATAACTAACTCACTCTTGACGTGTCGTAACTCAATCAGTAATGACTAGGTTTTTATATTGATTTTTGTAAATTTTCAATCACTGCTACTATTTATAATGACTGATACTTCGATTTCCGGTCATCTTTAGAATCGTTTAGCGTAAGTGTGCTGGATACCAGACTTTAGTGCTATTCAAAGACTTTTATTATTTTTTACATAACCTTCATCCAGGATATCAACAGCTCTCCACTGACTACATCATCGATATCAGTTGCTAACAGTTTTAATGTGAATTACACCCTATTATCTATTACTCACTTAGGAAATAAACGGAAAACTGAATGGAAGTGATGAATGTAACACATAGTGGATATTGAAAACGTTACTTTTCACCTCACCACCTAAGAACTACTTAATCTTGTTGAGTAGTAGATTCGAAATAAAACTAATTTACTGAACAGATATTGATTTCAACTATCTTACAATCATAACTTCATGCGAATTACATTGGATATAATGGAATGGTGAGTAATTCAGACAATGTTGTGTTCTATTGGGGTTGACAAGATAAATGTAAATGCAGATAAACCATAGGTAATTCAGTGGATCATTCATATAGCTAAGATTACTTTGATGCTGCAAACAGTGTGCCTATCTGTAAATATACACTTGATTTCAGTCTAATCTTGTCAGAAGCTAATGTTTTCAACATTGAGCCACTGGATTCTTACAGCTACACTTATGCTACTGGGAGATAAAAGCACTTTCAAATTATGTAAATCCACACATATCCATTGCTCAAATGTAACTGACTAAACTTAGTAGTTTAGTGATGAATGTGACAGCATTTGATATAAATGGATTGAGTTCGAGTTCCATTTATGCGAATGTATATGCATTCGGCTGAAATGTCTCAGTTAGGACAAATCGAACGATATAAATTCCATTTGGAAGACAATCAAATTTGTGAACTATCATTGCATCAAGGAAGTCTGCTTGATATTTACACATAGTAACAGCGTCTGAGTATGTATGTACAATATAGACCCTGGCGTGTATGTGCATTGATCCAAGTTGCCATACCTCATCAGAACAGCAGATTAATACCAAATTAGTAGAAACAGTAGCTACTTTAATGATAATAGTAAGAAAGACAGAAAACAGTGTACATATGGAATTTAGTCCATGGAGAAAGGATTACTTCGTAAGAAGAAAAGTATGAAATAATTGTAAGTCCACAATTTAAGGGAAGATAAACTATTAGTGCACATACGCCACTATGATCGATTCCAAACCATATCACTAAGAGTATCCAATTATTGGTTATGGCATTCACGCAGACTTTAACCACATTGCCTTCATCTACCAACACGATTTAGGTTAGCAGTTACTGACATAATGTACTGGTGGTATATTTGGTTTGGCCGCCCTTAACTTTCCTTCATCCTCCATTGTCTGAATGAATCGTGCATCAAGGTAGCTGGTGGTTTGGAATAAGTAACACATGTCCTAACCACCTTGGTGGATGGAGATTCGCAACCTTTCACCAATACCCGGAATCTAACTTCATTACTACTTACCCGGTCATCCTAGTTGACATGAGCAATGTTTAGAATGAATCTATGATTAAATACTAACAACTTACGAATATCGTCCAATTTTGATGACTACGTTTTAGATACACACATAAAGACAGAACGAAATGCTAGGCACTATATTCGGCCTTTCGTTGAGAGGGATATTATTCTATAGATGAAGTAAGTTGGCAGAAGAAAACAAGCTTTCTCAATACATACCGATCATGCTTCCAAGATAGGTGAAGTGACCAACGCGCTCAACTACCTCACTGCTCGTGATCTATGGAGTCAAATGCCGCTCTCAAATTAAGACGCCAAAAGTGTATGCCTATGTTCTAAAACACGATAAATGGTGGATATTTGATTGATACAATCTCTACAGGCTCTGAAATCAGCCTAGTTTTCTTGTAAATGAAGTTCGCTAGTAGTTTAAAGTGTCTGATAACTATTCAAGCCAGTATTTTGGATACTTAATTATACAAGCTTATTCTTCTAAGGTTATCGCAAGACCCCTTTAGTTTATTTTTACGTACCGAAGCAATCAACGATTGAGATTACTCAGATAATATAATGTCTAGATCCAAGATGTTAGCTAGATTATCAATCAATTTAAATGCTAAGACTGAACCCACCATCCTTAAAGACATCTAAAGTTAATCCATTTAAAGCTGCTGATCTTCAGATTTGTTTCAGATCTTAAAATCTATGTAATGTTTCCATTCAAACTGTTTTTGTTTGTCAAACAATGAGTGCACACTACCTAGGTAATCCATATTAGTGTTCCCCAGGATTTTAGTAGTACCCAACTATTATAACTCGTAATTGGTAACTCAACTAACTGCGGACACCTTCAGTACTTAAACGCCTTGAACCTTCTTAGTCGTAATTCAGAAGAGAGCAGATAAGTAAGCAGGAGTCTGTATACAGGAGTTTGTGTACAAAATATACGTATATTTATAGTTTTATGAAACAATAAAATCACCATTATAATCCATCCAATCCTGACTAAGAGGCTTTCCGCCATTATCCAATCATAACACACTACTATGAGATTCTGAACTGTTCTGTAGATCAGTGATTAAATGGAATGCCTCTGATTCTTACAAATGGTTATGGAGGCTTCATTGAGGTTTCCTTGATCCATCCCAACACTAATCAATATCAATTTATAAAAAGCATAAGTAACTATTCTGATAATTTCATTGTATATTCTATTATTTTAATCATTTATGTTACAGGTAATGTGATTGATTTCACTTATATGGATTATGCTAAAGATACACGAATTGCTAAAACACCATATCATGCATTGAATGATATTGAAAAAGAAACTTATAATGGTAGAATGCAAATTTTAGCTTATTTAGCTGATCGTTTAAGAAATTTTGCTTATTCAATAGAAGATACTACTGATAATGAACAAATAACACTTGATAGAATTGAATTACATAATAAACAAATAAATCAAAAAATGATTAGTTCCCCGATTAAAACATGTAAGTTAATTATTACTTGTGATGTAATATAGTTATGCTAATGAATGATTCATTGGATATAAATATGATTAACAAGTTATACTATTACAATATACTTCATTCTAGTCCACTTACTATATAACACTATACATCAAATATTTATAGTTGTTTAGTATTATTGTTAAGGTTCCCGCGAATTAAATAAACCTCGATACCTTATCGCGAACGTATAACCAGCGACACAACAACAAGTAAGCTAACTATTCACAGCGCCGCAGCCCAGCTAACTAGATAGAGAAGTCCAAGTCAGAAGAAGCTTCTAATTTCCACAGGCAGCCCAGCAAAACGGAACAACAATTACACATCTCATGCGTATATATTACAAAAAGAGAGAGCGTCCCTGAAATGTTACAAAATAGCGTACTAAAATAAACAACGAACCAATAGGATTTAGCGTCTCATTAAGTGGGTAACACGAACTCAAGGTGAAAAGAGAAATTCCTGGCGCGAAAATAAGAAATTTAAATTTACACAAATAAATCACAAAAATAAAAGGTTTGCTAAGAGAATTCTGGGGATCTGACATCCCCAACAATTATATAAAAGAAGTTCTACTTATTACTTTGGAACAGATTCATTATAAATGAATTGAGATAGTATGTGGAGTTTGGTATTAAGTTTAGTTGATTGAATTCGTCACAGATTGATGTTGACAAGATACGATTAAAAACTATAAAACAGTGAACAACTTTAATAGTCTTAGTATGAAACTCTATCAGCAGTGTGCACCTTTGATTCCCACTCCAGGGGAATCAAGTTAATGAACCCATGACCCTCAGCACCACTAAGTCGGCATCGAATGGTAGAATTCCCGCTTCCATTAATTTGTAAATATATAGCGCGATGATCATCCATTGTCATTGGTGATAACTGTCTCACTTCCGATTAGTGTAAACTCTACTAGTCACTAATTGTTACTAGAACTTTAGGAATATTCTGAAGTTAGTCACTAGTACCTTGCCAATATCAATCTGTGATGAATTCAATCAACTAAACTTATTACCAATTTCTACAAACTATCTCAATTCAAATAATAATTTAGTTAATTAATTATCTAAAAGCTAGTTATTAATTATTCGTTGTAACAGCTACTTATGTTTTCGGCAATTTTAACTTGTTCCAAATATACTACTTAATAGATACTTAAATATAATTCATACCTAAAATGTAATTAACCCATGCAGCACGATTTAGTGACATCCAACCTCCCAGAAATAATCACATATTGATGAATACCGTTGAATTCTTTTTAATATTTCATGATTCTTTGAAGCATTAACTTGCAGAGTAATAACCTTTTAACCAAATTATTGATACTCTATTAAAAGCGCATATGTCACCAACTTTACATCAATTTATCTAATTAACATGTTTATAATTACTAAAACCTATTCACTATAATCATCTTCAGTACGACACTTAGCGAAACCAGCACTATACTACAGTTTTAACTAAATGAAGTTGCTTCAGTGTGTTAGTAAACTATATGAACATCCATTCGTCATGTATATGACAATCTTATTGATTCAGTTATCAAAATAGTCTAGGCCTAATAAATCAGCAGCAGGCAAATGAAATGAGCAGATATACATTTTCTGAATCTCTAGTGTGAAGTTGTGATTGGCAGAGTTCAGACTTGTCGGGAGTGAGACAGTTATCACCACTGACAATCGATGATTGTCGCGGTATATATTACAAATTGATGGAAGTGGGAATCCTACCATTGGATGCCAAATCGGTGGTGCAGATGGTTAGACGTTCGCCGTCAACCTGAAGCCCCTGGTACGGAATGTAGGGTTCGCACTGCTGATGAACTTCCACACTAGAACGAAATATCTGTCCATTACTCCGTGGTTTTCAATGGTATCCCGCCAACATCAACCTGTAACATATTCAATCAAATAAATTTCAACTTCTGTTGACGATGTCAGATCTCCAGAATTCTTTTGGTAAGGCTAATATTTCTGTGGAAATTTGAATTTCTTATGTTTTATTCTAAAAGGCTTGTATTTTACCTTCAGTTTGTATTTTCCACCTAGTAGGAGGTTAAACTCTTTATTTATTTAACTATGCTACCTGTCATTCTACCGAAGACATTCTGTTTTTACATATATACCCATGAGTTATGTGTTTGTTATTCGTTTGACATTTTGCTTGTACAATTAAATGCTTCTTGCTGACTATGGACTTCTTCCTCTAGTTAACTGGGCTAAGGTGTCGAGGAATGGCTACCTCTACCTGTTATTTTGTCGATGGCCATACGTTCGTTAGCTGGTATCAAGGAGTCATGTTAATTCACAAACCCTTGCAACTTCACACACCATTTTCTGTTGATAATCCATCAGCCATACACTTTTAGTTCATATTCACAACAATCTTGACGCCAACAAAAAGGCTTTTATTGGTTAATTGAGGAAATTTTGAACATTAATTAAGGTACTGAGTTAATCGTTTCTTATACTATATTCTAACTATCATGTACCTAATTACTGATCATTTGGTTGATATGTAATTTGCTGATATCAACAATAATTTACAATCACTTATTGTTTGATTGGATATATCACAAATTGATGTTGGCAGGATACTATTGACAACAAGGGAGCACTGGACATCTGTTTCCGTCTAGTGTAGAACTCTTCAGCAGTGCGCACCCCAGATTCCGCACCAGGGGCTTCAGGTTGACGCGAACGCCTAACCATCCGCACCACTGGGTCGGCATCCAATTTGCGTCAAACTGGAGCCCCTGGTGCGGAATCTGGAGTAAGCACTGCTGAAGAGTTCCACACTAGAACGAAACAGCTGTCCAGTGCTCTCTTGTTTTCAATGGTATCCCGCCAACATCAACCTGTAACATATTCAATCAAATAAATTTCAACTTCTGTTGACGATGTCAGATCTCCAGAATTCTTTTGGTAAGGCTAATATTTCTGTGGAAATTTGAATTTCTTATGTTTTATTCTAAAAGGCTTGTATTTTACCTTCAGTTTGTATTTTCCACCTAGTAGGAGGTTAAACTCTTTATTTATTTAACTATGCTACCTGTCATTCTACCGAAGACATTCTGTTTTTACATATATACCCATGAGTTATGTGTTTGTTATTCGTTTGACATTTTGCTTGTACAATTAAATGCTTCTTGCTGACTATGGACTTCTTCCTCTAGTTAACTGGGCTAAGGTGTCGAGGAATGGCTACCTCTACCTGTTATTTTGTCGATGGCCATACGTTCGTTAGCTGGTATCAAGGAGTCATGTTAATTCACAAACCCTTGCAACTTCACACACCATTTTCTGTTGATAATCCATCAGCCATACACTTTTAGTTCATATTCACAACAATCTTGACGCCAACAAAAAGGCTTTTATTGGTTAATTGAGGAAATTTTGAACATTAATTAAGGTACTGAGTTAATCGTTTCTTATACTATATTCTAACTATCATGTACCTAATTACTGATCATTTGGTTGATATGTAATTTGCTGATATCAACAATAATTTACAATCACTTATTGTTTGATTGGATATATCACAAATTGATGTTGGCAGGATACTATTGACAACAAGGGAGCACTGGACATCTGTTTCCGTCTAGTGTAGAACTCTTCAGCAGTGCGCACCCCAGATTCCGCACCAGGGGCTTCAGGTTGACGCGAACGCCTAACCATCCGCACCACTGGGTCGGCATCCAATTTGCGTCAAACTGGAGCCCCTGGTGCGGAATCTGGAGTAAGCACTGCTGAAGAGTTCCACACTAGAACGAAACAGCTGTCCAGTGCTCTCTTGTTTTCAATGGTATCCCGCCAACATCAACCTGTAACATATTCAACCAAATAAAATAATCAATCTCCACAAAAATAACTATCTCAATTCAATCACTTATTGATTTTATTTGGCGTAACTTGATGCCTATAGATTTATAAAGATTGAACATAATGTAGTAATCGTGGAAACACAACTATTTTTGTAACTTTATAACATTCTTTAACTGTATATTCATTTTGTTTATTTTAGATTCTTCAAAGCTTTCACGTCAAGAATCTCCAACATACCTTAAACAAAATAGGTTTGTTTACTTTAAAATTGACTTCATTAGATTCAGTTTGGGGTTCATAATGACGGTACTGTTAATAGAAACAATATGACTATCATATGGAGCTATCCAACAGTGTATACTATTAACTTCAGGCAATTTACTATATGGTATGGTGATGATGCAATCTTACTAGTGAAGTCTATCTGACTGCAATCATTCACATCATATAACTGTTAACGAATATCTGTGAGAGAGATTATTGAAGTTTGGATCATTTGTATCTGGTGTAGTTAAACTATGTTAAAAGTGCCACAGTAACTTATCAGTAATGAGAAAATTGTGATGTTTAGTTAAAGACAGTTGGTAATTCATATGAACTACGCTTAGAATCGCTTTAGAATTACCGCCGATTCGAAGCCCAAACAAAGGAGTGTTGGGCATAAAGTTAGCGACCCCATCCTGTAAAATCAATCATCTTAAAAAAACGCCAAGCAGGAAAATTTAAGCCATTGATTTCAACAAGAATGAGCCTATGATTAAGAAAATTCAGTTGTATTTTATGTGTGAAATATCATATTGTTTCATAAAACCTACTACTTTTATTTAAGTAATGAGTAGTGAGACCATTCTATTAAAAGTATTTATACCATGCTGTGTAATTATCTTCTACTAGGTGTCTCCGTTATATACTGCAACAATTTTTAATATCAGCTCATTAGTGATTAACTTCACAAGGTAATTCCTGAAGTTCAAGTAAAATAAACGTGATTAGTAAAGTTAATCCATGCCGCGTATGAAGCAATAATTACCCACCGGTAGTCACTAACGAAAACAAGTAGATGTATTGTGAATTGATTAAAGTTCAAAGATCAATTGTTAAATATGCACTCAATGGTCTAATTGTTAGTAGTTTGCTGCGACACCTGAATATCCAACAGTAGATTACCTATTCATGGTGGTAGATGCGTACTTTCAGTAGTCCAGTGCATGAAAGTGTCAACTATCCAATTCTAGTTCCCGCCTAACGACTGTTACTATAAGTATATTGAAATAATGTAACTGATAAGCCAGTATTCTCTGCATTTTATCACAACCTGCTATCAGATATAATTCCGCTATATTGATATACCATATGAAAATATCAGTAGTATGAAATCGACTAATACAATGAATTTAATTTAATAGCATTACACTAAGCTATATCTACATATTATCAAAGTCACCTTTAAGTCATCAAGGGAATTGTAACAAGCTGGAATCCAGTTAAAACAAACGCATCAACGAGTTGACTTCAAGTACTTTGAATTTCATGTCACCAGTTATAAGACGATGACATTATCTCACCAACTTTCATTGACATCCGTATGTCATAAAAGTTATAAATGCGAAGGGTATTTAGCATAAATCCTTTCACAAGGAGTAGTCAAAATAATTAAGCTGACCACTTTCTGTTATAGTAGTATTAGATGCTACACCATTATAATGAACTACTGCTACTACTGCACCTCCCCTTCCTCATCTACCTTCTCCGCCTCCTTCTCCTCCTCCTCCTCCTCCTCCTACTACTACTACTACTACTACTAGTAAAAGTACTACTGCCACGACTACGAATACGAATACGACGACTTCTCCTACGACTATGACGTCAACAACAACAACAACTTCTACGTCATAAGAACATAGTACCTTGGAATTTTAAAGATACATTAATTAGTTCAGCAGTATCCAATCTGTTCTTCATCAAAACCTTATTACATGTTACATGATCTCTACCAATTAGAACTTATTTATTAATAAATTCTAAATTTTCCTAACTTTTCAGCTGTATACCTTATTCATTCTGTTATGAATGTGGACGATCTGTTGGTGTACGTTTAGTAGTATGTTCACGTTGTCGTAGAGTATATTTTTGTTCAAAAGTTTGTAAATTAAAATCATGGACAACAAGACATAAAAATGAATGTTATTTAACACCAGGTAAATGAATTATAAGTAGTATAAATAGTTTACTTTATTGACATTGAAATAATTTGTATAGACAATAAGCTGTTGCTAATCAACTGTACTTTGTTATTAAACTACATTGAGCTGCATAAATGGTAAAATTGCTTGAAATAACCTCAAATTGTAATCAATCAATCAAGTACTAAGTGGAACCTTTCAAGTGTAACATTTCAAGTTGTTGAATGGGAAAAAACTTGCGTGAACCTCAACACAAGTAGTCTACGTTTACCATCACGGCTTAGATAATCAATCAATGTCTTCATGAATCAATATCATATTTTGGTTCGTCTGTCAATAATTGTCTCTACTTCTGTCTTAATGCCTACCAACATTTCACGTCGAAGTACACGGTAATTAGGCATACATAATACATGTCTCAGCTTCCTCAGTCGATAAAAGTTCATAACTACAACAACTAATCTTCCACTTCTCCGTAATCTTTAGTAATTAACCTCATCATTATTTACCAGGCATTATCAGTAAATGCGAATGGTGTTTCGAGGTTACCCATTTTCTGTTCCCAGGTTTTACACGCACACAATATGACAGCGTAGACAGGTTCAGGATACTCATCCTTTGATCGGTAGACGGATATCTGACGTCTGTGGGAAAAAACGAAACTAGCTTCTAAAATCTACTGAATGAATTTGTCAGACACGAATGTATTAGCAATGATCAGAAGCAGTAACTTCCATTTAGGGGAAGTAGGAGTAATGTATCTTGAATGGGTTTGTATTGTTGCTTAATGGTATCAAAACACAAATTGAAGTCAGTAAACGTCGTCTTAGTACAAAAGACAGTACTTTGTATTGAAATACTTAATAACACATTTGTTTTACATAATCACGTGTAGTGTAACCATTTCATATTTGACAAGTATGACTTATTTTTACATTAATTACAGAACTTCAGGCAGAGAGAAATCGTAGAAGTCCTACGAAAGTGCAATCAGATCTTAAGGGAAATAAACAGGTAAGAAAATATTAGGTTAATTGGCACATATTTACATTCGCAGTTGATGTCCCCATAGATTCATACGAAGTGATACATGTATTTATAAATAGGTACTTGCATAAGATACCTTGGATCCGTTGACCAGATACCATCAGAAACAACTTTCTATGACACAGGACAAACCAATTACCTTCCAGGTAAGGAAGAAATTAGGAAAAGACGCTCATAGGGTGGTGGATTGAACATATCAAGGAAATCACCAACCTGCCTCACAAGGCATTCACTAACTTGAAATCCTCTAGGACGAAGTTTAAGGAGAAGACTAGAGAACACAGTAAATTAGGAATTTGAGGCAGATATGAAAAGAACGAACAGCATTTGGGAAGAACTGTAAAGGATCACTGAAAACAGAGTTGGTTATGGAATGTTGATGGGAGGCTTAGGCTCCACTTAGTGAGAACAGTCAATCATCGAATGACTGAGTTTCTGTTCCTATGGCATAAATAAGATTTTTCATCTATCTATCGTCAAAAGTTACTTGTAATGTGCTAAAGTTTACTTCATCTTACTCTAGGACTATAAACATTCAACTATGAAGGAAATAATTATTACTAAAATTATATGGTTGAACTTCCTTTCAATAAATGAAACCAGATACAAGATATGGAAATAACATTATGCATACTAAATACAGATGTTACAATGGATAATAAGTCTATATACGTTAAGTGACTGAATGGATGAGTTGTGCATTATGCATAACTAACAATCTTCCACCTTAACGTGGTTTGCTGGCTAGAATAGGATGTTAAAAATGTCTCAGATATCGATTGATAAAAATGTTGCTTACAAGAGATAAATCCATCCTGATCGGGGTTCATCAACAGTTTAATGTAAATTATTGATGATTTTTAGTACAAGTTTCCAAAGTGCTTACCTTGCAACTTATTCAACACTTCATCTGATTATTATGTTATGGTTATGCCGAGTAACTTACGATTCACTGTGCACCTGAATAAAACAACGAAATAGGAAATGAGTGATACTACTATTAAAAGATGAATTAGTCACTTATCAGGGGATAATTGAAGACATTTATCAGCCTTAATTAATACATAGACTCTTCTAATAAAGTTAAAGATTGCAGGCTATCAAAAAAGGTGTTAACTCTAATTCATTCAAAGATAGGGTTAGAATATGGTTTGGGAGTAGTTGATAAAATTCCCTGGAACTAGGTTTCATGTTACTTGCACTCGTAAGCAAGGTGTACCTACGGTCTCCTAGACCATATACTCTGATGAGAATTATATCCCAAAGTCATCCACTATCGCAGTGTACTGTTATTTATCGCAGAGTTATTGGGGAGGTGACTGACTTTTCATCTCTACTTAGTGCTAGTGATAATCAGTCACTTTAATCGGTGACCACATTACAACTCAGTAGATACACTTCGATCAACGCTATAATGAACATCATAAACGTTAGATTGGTCACTGCACAGTGACTAACCAGTGTAAAGACAAGATTATTTATTTCGGTTCTATAGGGGATCTGTCCTAATATAATGAAATGATCATTTATCCTCGTGACTACAGTTCCAGATCTTGATAATTCTAAGCTTTGAAAATATTGGTCACAGATATTTTCAAAATCACTATCTCAGTACTGTAAATATAAAGCTAGATAAAGTTTACCTAAATACTCTGTTTAAGTTGGATTGTGACTTGAAAACGGAATTCAGAACGCTCGTTTCGTTCTATTTGGGTTTCATCAGCTTGATGTGCCTGCTTTCCAGCATTGATGAACTAAGATCAGTCATGATATACGAAACAAATAACCTTACTAGAATCAATCCTTCAACAAGACACAAAGACTGATTGTTCTATACTTTTTAGTCAACTGTGATTTTGGTAGTTCCTAAGCATGATAGAAGAATGAAAAAAACAATTATGCCAACTAGATGATGTTACACTTATATTTCAAGTATTCCTTTAAATACTTGTAAAATTTAACCTCAAAGCTAACTAATTAAAAAAATAACATGAAAACAGAATATGAGCAACAATTACATAGAACTGAGATAAGAAGTATACAATCAACTAATTATAGTTCACGAATGGTAAATGACACAGTAACCTTTAATGGATCACATAGGAGGTTAAGGCAAAACGAATATACAAAAGTATAGAAATACAATGTTTTATATAAACACAACTAAAATATAAGAAACAATCTTCTATATAACAGATCTGAAAGTTGATTATCCATCTCGATTCATTCAATCTGTTGATAACGTATATGAAGGTTGCAAACCAACTTGATTCACATTGAATACTGTTATTCACTGTTAGTTAGTCGAAGGTAATGTTTATCAATCAAGTTGTAGAGTTATTTTTCGAGGCCTAATCGATCCATATAACAATCTTCTGGTTTTCTTTTGTAGTAATTCTTAACCATACTTTAAATAATCAACAAATAATCAACACGAAACGGACTGAGTTCGAATCCCAGTGTGAACATAAACAATGGGATGCAGGTACATCCAGCCGATGAGTCCCAAATAGGACGAAATGCGCGTCATGGATTCCACTTTCCAGTCACAATCCAACTTATATAATACTTGTGAAAATTCGCTATATCGAGGCAATCCGCTCAGGATGCATATATAGCAACAATGACTGACCAGCTTCAGTCTATAACAAATCAACGGGAATATACAAGTTTATCCTAAAACTTCCATTATTTTATAAAAATATAGGTATTTTCCAAAGATTCAATATCATCTATCTCCAAACATTCTTCACTAGTGGGCAACAAGTTTTACTTTAAATATTATGGTGGTTTGTAAGTAAAATTCAGGAGGTGCATTTCATACTGCCTTCGATTTCCAAGTTGATGTAACTATAACTCATTGGTGATTTTCATTGAGAGGTCCGAATTCAATCGATTGTTTAGAACTGTTCAACAACAGTTCACAAATATAAGTGAAGTTTGATTGTGATTAACGAATAGCAACCAGGAAACACGTCTCAACTTATTCGAGACTACTAAATTAAATGTAGCTGGAATGTTTTCTACTTGAATTCCTCTAGTGTATAAAAATGACTAAAACTCTTAGATTGATATTAGTCATAAGTTGGTTATGTTTCACTTAAAACTAGCAAGTAATGGACATCACTCGCATTCTATTATGATACTCATCAGTATCAGTGAGTACCCTACTCCATCACCACTACTGTCAAGCTATATCATAAGTTGATTACAGTTGGAATTTTCTTGCTATTAGACTCCATTACTACAATGTTAATGGTTAACAGAATACTAATTAAACTTACCATCATGTAACATTTATTCATTACTTAAAACTACTTATTAAACAAAAATACCAATGTTCCCGTTGCACTAATGTGACTGTCTGGACTCAGTAGTCTAGTGGTGAACGCGGTGGCTTTCGACACGAAACGGACTGAGTTTGAATCCCACTGTAAACATTAAAATTGGCATGCAGGTACATCCAGCCGATGAGTTCCAAATAGGACAAAACGCGCGTCCTGGATTCCATTTGCCAGTCACAATCCAACATATATAATACTTATGAAAAATTCGCTATATCGAGGCAATCCGCTCAGGATGCAATAATGACTGACCAACTTCAATCTATAACAAATCCACGAAAATATACAAGTTTATCCTAAACTAAAATAGTATTATATAAAACAAACTTTAGATATTTTTGTTTTCTGATTGAATTCATCACAGATTGATGTTTTACAATTGTTTTACTATTGTAAACTATTAAACATTGAACAATTATTTTATTCAAAATTTTTAAAATTTCTTAACAGTAAACATTTTAGATTCAATTTCAATAGTTTCAAATTGATAAATATATCTAACTCTTTATTACATCATTGAATCAGTTAACATTTAATGGTATCCTATCAACATCAATCAATTGAAACTTTACATACCATGTAACTATGTTAATTCATTTTAATAATGGAATAAGAAAACGAATTTTATCACAGCTATGTGATGTGTATATTTGCACAATACACGGTAACTAGACAATTAAGAGTATAAACTAAGTAAACTTGAATAATAAGGAGAACAATGTAAGTCCCAATCTAACAAGGTAGATTGAGGGAAAGTACAAATTGTTTTTGAGAACACTAGGGGGGGGTGGGGTTGAACTTCCGTATAGCTAAGGCTTCAACAAACTTTAGTATACGTCCTAAAGCACTTCTATACAACACCACAAAAGATGACTTGATATCAACTATGTGACCTGTTTAATTCAATTTTGATATCACGAATTGATCTGAATCAGACAACCATTGATCACCTGGAAGCACTGGACAGCTGTTTCGTCCTAGTATGGGAATTGAATTAAACAGTTAACTATCTCTACAAACTCCCCTAATTGTAATTAACATGAACACACTAGTGACTAGCTCCTTGAGGTAATTCCTGGAGTTCTAGTGTGAAGACGTGACCGGTAGAGTTCAACCGTGTCGGGTGTGAGGCAGTAACTCACCAATGGCATGGAGGAGGCGGCGTAATGTATCACGAATTGGCCGAATTGGAAATATCAACCGTTGGGGAGCCGACTCAGTGGTCCAATTGTAAAGCGTTCATCGCGGAGCCAGATGGTCCTGGGTTAGATCCCCGACGGGGTAGTTGATGCGCACTGCTGAGGAGTCCCATACTATGACGAATCAGCTGTCCAGTGCTTCCAGGTGATCAATGGTTGTCTGATGCAGATCAATTCGTGATATCAACATTAAATTAAACAGTTAACTATCTCTACAAACTCCCCTAATTGTATGTCACCTGTCACAACTAAGTGTTTAGCAATAGACGATGAAGGTTGTTTATGTTGTACTTTAAATTTCACCTTTCGAGTCCATTTGTTTTTGGAGCCATTTAGGTATGTGTTAAGCTACCATTACATGCAGATCACGATTGCTCCTCCCTATGTATGTGTGTTCACACATACACAAAGGTGATGAATACAGTGAGATTTGATGCATTCGTTTACGTGCTGATTAGGCTTATTGTGAATCAATGACCTATACTTTTCTATTATAACTACCTTAGCAGCATAAAATGTTCTGTTAACAACTGACTTAAGCCTTTATTTTAGCAAAAGGCTATTTAAGTCACCTCTGAAGGGTAACTTGATATAAACTGAATTTTTTTGAGTACTAGAAATGTTTTATGTTAATTCAATTTTATTTGATTGAATATATCACAGATTGATGTTGGCAGGATACCATTGAAAAGCAGGGAGCACTGGACAGCTGTTTCATTCTAGTGTGGAACTCTTCAGCAGTGAGCACCCACGATTCCGTACTTCAATTTATTGTTTTCTTATTATTGAATTTTTTTTTCTGTTTTTTTTTTTGTATTTTAGAAAAATGATCAACAATTAATTAAACAAAATGCAAAACAACAACAATTCAATGTTAATTTATTATTACATCATTTAACTTGTTGTTCTAGTAATGGTGAATTAATTGGTGTTGTTATACATCCAAGTTATCATTATCAATATTTATTAAATCATTATATGAAAACTAATGAAAATGGTCATATCATCATTGGAACTTATAATGGTGATGGAAATTATAGTCTTGGTTAATGTTTTTCTTTTGTTTTTGAATAGAATTCTATGCATTATAACTTTTGTGTATTAAACTATTAAGTATTACATCATCAAATGTTACTTATTCTGATATTCATCATGATTTTTATCAGTGAGTAGTGTTCACTGTTCTAGTTAATCACTTGATATTGTTCCTAAGGCTGTACAGGGGGTGGGGTGGGGGTGGGGATACGGGATGAGTATAGAGGAAGAATATTTCAGCTAATAGTTATTGGTGTTAATAGGCTTATCATCAGGCTTATGTAGTTATAAATCCAAGAAAAACCATATAACAATCATCCAAATAAGAAATATTCATTGAATACGTTGAATAAATGGCATAGTTAGATAACTATCTATGTTGGGACGATGAAGCTTTTGGTCAGTTACTGCTTGAATACATCTACACTTTTCGTTAGATGAATTTGTCATTGAATCCTAACATTGGATGCCGACTCAGTAATGTAGACATTTAGATGTTAGCCAATATGAAGCCTCTCGGACAAAATCTAGGGTGTGCACTGCTGAGGAATAGCACACGAAACAGCTGTCCCTGGTGCTCACTATCTTTTTCAATGGCACCCTGTCAACATCAATCTATGACGAATTCAATCAACTGAAACATGAACCAATCTCTACAAACCATCAAATTATGTAGTAATACAATGATGTAATAAGCTAAATAGTTAATTCAGTCGACGATGATAATAAAAATAATGAAATAATGTAATCATGTTAACATATAATAAAGACATTTGTTGTCAGGGTAACTATGACAATAATGAGAAGAGATTGATTTACATGAACCACAATATCGTCATTATGATAACGACGTTAGTAAATTTGCATGTAACAACAAACAAAAGATGAATATAAAATTAAAAATACGACAGAATAAACCGAAACAGAAGTGAGTTTTGTAATGAAAAAGTTGAAAATAGTTAGATTGTGTAAGAGGTGGGTTAGAGTTGGGTTAAGATAAACAAAGAGTTTGAATATACCTCTTCTTGAAGTGTAATTTAGGTTTACTAGAGTTATTCCCGATAGCCTTAGTAGTATATACTAAACGTTTAATGACAAATAACTGATCTTCATAAAAAAAAGTATCACTATCTAATCTCTTTCATATGATCTGTTCAAAGAGATTCTAATTAAAATGTTATTAGTCATTATCCTGGAGGATACTCAGTTTACTTCTTTCATATATTTAAATAAAGCTAAAGTGACAATTCTTGGTGAATATATCGTCAATTATATATACCACTGAAATGCCAGGCACCTAATGAAGATTGATTATCTTCGAGAACTGTGCTTCAGAACATTATTTCAATTATTATAACTGTGGACAATGTAAACATTTCATTTTTATGACTGTTATGTTCCCCTTGCCCGGTCCTCTCGTTTAGTATATTTACTCTTAGTATATTGTAATTTACTATAAACCACGTTTACTTAATTGTGTACAAGTTGTACCCATTCACTGCCACTCTTTTCTTTGTTCTGTATCAATGTTAGATTTTTGATTGGTTTACTGTGTGGTCTGGTTTGATATATATATTATGATAATATAATATATATATATATATATATAGATAGACATGATTAAAATACAATACGATCTCGCTCTCATCCATTTTGCAGTTCCCAATTTGGTTCTTCTATTGTCGGCCTGGTTGTAAGTGGGCTAGGTCCACTCGTGCATTATCAGCTAGGCACACTCCATTGGCGTTCTCTACAACCAACCAAATCCTCCCTCTTTCCTTCCTTTCACATCATAACAACCACTCTGTATGTTATAAGCCAAGAGACAAAATCGAAAGAAGAAAAAAGGAGGATCATCTCCGCATATCTACATATCTGCTGTACAGAGTTGCGTTGTACAGAACAACAGCTTATCAGTGGTGGTTGATATATATATATATATATATATATATATATATATATATATATATATATATATATATATATATATATATATATATATATATATATATATATATATATATATATATATATATATATATATATATATATATATATATATATATATATATATATATATATATATATATATATATATATATATATATATATATATATATATATATATATATATATATATATATATATATATATATATATATATATATATATATATATATATATATATATATATATATATATATATATATATATATATATATATATATATATATATATATATATATATATATATATATATATATATATATATATATATATATATATATATATATATATATATATATATATATATATATATATATATATATATATATATATATATATATATATATATATATATATATATATATATATATATATATATATATATATATATATATATATATATATATATATATATATATATATATATATATATATATATATATATATATATATATATATATATATATATATATATATATATATATATATATATATATATATATATATATATATATATATATATATATATATATATATATATATATATATATATATATATATATATATATATATATATATATATATATATATATATATATATATATATATATATATATATATATATATATATATATATATATATATATATATATATATATATATATATATATATATATATATATATATATATATATATATATATATATATATATATATATATATATATATATATATATATATATATATATATATATATATATATATATATATATATATATATATATATATATATATATATATATATATATATATATATATATATATATATATATATATATATATATATATATATATATATATATATATATATATATATATATATATATATATATATATATATATATATATATATATATATTGCAAAGACTTAAGGGGAGGAGATGGCTGGGGAAGTGTATGAAATTTCATTGTTAATAGATGTATTCTTATTGCATACACAATCTGTTATGAAGTCAAATAGCTGTTACTGTTGTGACATACGTTTAATTAATTGATATGAACTAGTGCCCACAATTTACATCAACAGACATTAGAGAGAGTGACTGGTTGGTACCTTTTTGTCTGCCCAATATTCAATCAATCCCAGTCCAGAAGAGGAAGAACATAACCCGATGAATCAACCAGACAAATCATATTATATTTCATGCTTTTATTTATGCATACACAAACCAGGTCCTCAAACAGGCAATTAAAGAATTAACATTAGCATCAACTAAAGGAGATAATAGCAATGGATAGAGGCGGCTTGCTCACAACTATTAACTGTAGTTCATAAATAATAGATAATATATTAAGAGTATATATACTTAACGGGAAAATAGGGCAAGGGGTACGTAACAATGGTAGGGATAAAATGTTTACCTTGCACACAAATAAACTAATTGGAATAGTCCTCCTTGATATAGTTCTGCAAGTTAGTTATTCTTCTTAAATTACCTAACATAACAGTATCACTGTAATTATTAATTCAATAGACAAGATTGTAATGGAGATAACTAATTTCTTGTGTGAATAAATCGCTTATTGTAAGGTTAAAGGAAAAGAAAATAAGTAACAATGACAACTGAAAACTTACACAGTTTTACTGGAGGCAGTCTGATGAAGACAATAAATTGTATTGTTTGTTACACTTAGCAACAAACGATAAACTATTCATAGTTAATCAGTTACTTGATGACATTAAATGTGATGAAATATGCATAAGCCAAAACTGTTATTAGTTAGCATCACTTTTATCAGACTTGATCATTTTGATTTGATTGTAGATGGTCTATTAAACACTTACTTACTTACGCCAGTTACTCCTCGCTGACGAGCATAGGCCGCTCAACAGGATTCTCCATTCAACTGTGTCCTCAGCAATCCTTTCCAATTGTTTCCAGTTGCTGTTCATCCTTTTAATGTCTGCTTCCATTTCTCGACGCAGCGTGTTCTTTGGCCTTCCTTTTTTCCGTTTACCACAGGATTCCATGTTAATGCTTGTCTCGTGATGCAGTCTGATGGTTTGCGTAATGTATGTCCTATCCATTTGCAACGGACCCTCCTTGTTCATCGATGATGCCCCCCAGATATGTGTAAGTATTGACTTCTTCCAGAGTTTCTCCATCAAGTTTAATTGAGTTGGTGCTCCCTGTGTTGTATTTGAGAATCTTGCCTTTCCCTTATGTATGTTCAAGCCTACTGATGCTGAAGTTGCTGCTACACTGGTTGTCTTCACTTGCATCTGTTGGTGTGTATGTGCTAAGAGAGCTAGATCATCCTCAAGTCCAAATCATCGAGTTGCATCCTACTTGTCCATTGAATTCCGTGCATCCCTCAGATGTGGAGGTCTTGATGATCCAGTCAACAACTAGGAGGAAAAGAAAAGGCGAGAGTAAGCAACCTTGTCTGACTCCGGTCCTCACCGGGAATGCATTTGTCAGTTGTCCTCGATGCACATGTTACACTGGTGTTCCGTCGTAAGAGTTCCACATGATGATGACGCGAATTCTGGTTACTCCGTAGTGTCGATGAAGTTTCCATTGGTTCCCTATCTACACTATCAAACGCTTTCTCATAATTAATGGAGTTGATGTACAGTGGTGAGTTCCATTCAACTGAATGTTCAACGATGATCCGTAGTGTTGCGATTTGTCTGTGCACGACCGATCCTTACGAAAACCAGCTTGTTGATGTCGAAGTTGAGCCTCCACTGAATCTTTCATTCTGTTCAACAATACTCTGTTGAGGACTTTCCCCTGGTATCAACAGTAGCATGATCCCTATGTAGTTGTCAATTTGCTCCAATCTCCTTTCTTTGGTATCTTGATAAGATGTCCCCTCTTTCCCGTCTGACAGCACTGGTTCTTACTTCCCAGATCGTTTGGAAATAAAACGTGGAATATCTTTGGCTGTTAATGCACTCGACTATGATAATACAATATGAAATAATGTATCATTTAACATATAATAAAGACATTTGTTGTCAGGTAACTATGACAATAATGAGAAGAGATTGATTTACATGAACCACAATATCGTCATTATGAATCACGACGTTAGTAAATTTGCATGTAACAACAAACAAATATGATATAAATTAAAAAAAAAAAAAAAAAAAAAAAAAAAAAAAAAAAAAAAAAAAAAAAAAAAAAAAAAAAAAAAAAAAAAAAAAAAAAAAAAAAAAAAAAAAAAAAAAAAAAAAAAAAAAAAAAAAAAAAAAAAAAAAAAAAAAAAAAAAAAAAAAAAAAAAAAAAAAAAAAAAAAAAAAAAAAAAAAAAAAAAAAAAAAAAAAAAAAAAAAAAAAAAAAAAAAAAAAAAAAAAAAAAAAAAAAAAAAAAAAAAAAAAAAAAAAAAAAAAAAAAAAAAAAAAAAAAAAAAAAAAAAAAAAAAAAAAAAAAAAAAAAAAAAAAAAAAAAAAAAAAAAAAAAAAAAAAAAAAAAAAAAAAAAAAAAAAAAAAAAAAAAAAAAAAAAAAAAAAAAAAAAAAAAAAAAAAAAAAAAAAAAAAAAAAAAAAAAAAAAAAAAAAAAAAAAAAAAAAAAAAAAAAAAAAAAAAAAAAAAAAAAAAAAAAAAAAAAAAAAAAAAAAAAAAAAAAAAAAAAAAAAAAAAAAAAAAAAAAAAAAAAAAAAAAAAAAAAAAAAAAAAAAAAAAAAAAAAAAAAAAAAAAAAAAAAAAAAAAAAAAAAAAAAAAAAAAAAAAAAAAAAAAAAAAAAAAAAAAAAAAAAAAAAAAAAAAAAAAAAAAAAAAAAAAAAAAAAAAAAAAAAAAAAAAAAAAAAAAAAAAAAAAAAAAAAAAAAAAAAAAAAAAAAAAAAAAAAAAAAAAAAAAAAAAAAAAAAAAAAAAAAAAAAAAAAAAAAAAAAAAAAAAAAAAAAAAAAAAAAAAAAAAAAAAAAAAAAAAAAAAAAAAAAAAAAAAAAAAAAAAAAAAAAAAAAAAAAAAAAAAAAAAAAAAAAAAAAAAAAAAAAAAAAAAAAAAAAAAAAAAAAAAAAAAAAAAAAAAAAAAAAAAAAAAAAAAAAAAAAAAAAAAAAAAAAAAAAAAAAAAAAAAAAAAAAAAAAAAAAAAAAAAAAAAAAAAAAAAAAAAAAAAAAAAAAAAAAAAAAAAAAAAAAAAAAAAAAAAAAAAAAAAAAAAAAAAAAAAAAAAAAAAAAAAAAAAAAAAAAAAAAAAAAAAAAAAAAAAAAAAAAAAAAAAAAAAAAAAAAAAAAAAAAAAAAAAAAAAAAAAAAAAAAAAAAAAAAAAAAAAAAAAAAAAAAAAAAAAAAAAAAAAAAAAAAAAAAAAAAAAAAAAAAAAAAAAAAAAAAAAAAAAAAAAAAAAAAAAAAAAAAAAAAAAAAAAAAAAAAAAAAAAAAAAAAAAAAAAAAAAAAAAAAAAAAAAAAAAAAAAAAAAAAAAAAAAAAAAAAAAAAAAAAAAAAAAAAAAAAAAAAAAAAAAAAAAAAAAAAAAAAAAAAAAAAAAAAAAAAAAAAAAAAAAAAAAAAAAAAAAAAAAAAAAAAAAAAAAAAAAAAAAAAAAAAAAAAAAAAAAAAAAAAAAAAAAAAAAAAAAAAAAAAAAAAAAAAAAAAAAAAAAAAAAAAAAAAAAAAAAAAAAAAAAAAAAAAAAAAAAAAAAAAAAAAAAAAAAAAAAAAAAAAAAAAAAAAAAAAAAAAAAAAAAAAAAAAAAAAAAAAAAAAAAAAAAAAAAAAAAAAAAAAAAAAAAAAAAAAAAAAAAAAAAAAAAAAAAAAAAAAAAAAAAAAAAAAAAAAAAAAAAAAAAAAAAAAAAAAAAAAAAAAAAAAAAAAAAAAAAAAAAAAAAAAAAAAAAAAAAAAAAAAAAAAAAAAAAAAAAAAAAAAAAAAAAAAAAAAAAAAAAAAAAAAAAAAAAAAAAAAAAAAGCAATTTTGGTTCTTCTATTGTCGGCCTGGTTGTAAGTGGGCTTAGGTCCATCGTGCATTATCAGCTAGGCACACTCCATTGGCGTTCTCTACAACCAACCAAATCCTCCCTCTTTCCTTCCTTTCACATCATAACAACCACTCTGTATGTTATAAGCCAAGAGACAAAATCGAAAGAAGAAAAAGGAGGATCAATCTCCGCATATCTACATATCTGCTGTACAAGTTGCGTTGTACAGAACAACATCTTATCAGTGTGGTTGCTTCCTACTCAATTGATAAGGAACATATTGTTGATGTTACAGAATTCTTTGAAATAGGCGATTTCAATTCTCCTACACTATGCTAAATGAATTTTCTGCATATAGAAAGAAACTATAGTGAAACTTACTTTTCTTCAGTTAATTTATTTACGTAACACTTTCAATACTGAGTTTAGACTTTGCTCATCTGAGTTTAACCTAGTTAATTAATGCTTTTTCTTATATTTATTATTACATAATTGATGTTGCTTATCTTCTTCTTAACTCTCTATCAATGCTATCATTAGCTGACTTATAAATAAACATACTGTCATTTTCTTCCTACCGATTCACATATATGTATCAATTTCCAGTTCTTCAAGTAGGCATAATCGTTTTTGCTTACAACTAATCGTAGATTGCATACAGTTGATGAGGAACCCGTGAGATAAAATGAATTCATGAATCATTCTTGTACAATTATTGCTGTTGTTGTTGTTGAACTTGCAGTACTAAAACTTGCAAAGACTTAAGGGGAGGAGATGGCTGGGGAAGTGTATGAAATTTCATTGTTAATAGATGTATTCTTATTGCATACACAATCTGTTATGAAGTCAAATAGCTGTTACTGTTGTGACATACGTTTAATTAATTGATATGAACTAGTGCCCACAAATTTACATCAACAGACATTAGAGAGAGTGACTGGTTGGTACCTTTTTGTCTGCCCAATATTCAATCAATCCCAGTCCAGAAGAGGAAGAACATAACCCGATGAATCAACCAGACAAATCATATTATATTTCATGCTTTTATTTATGCATACACAAACCAGGTCCCTCAAACAGGCAATTAAAGAATTAACATTAGCATCAACTAAAGGAGATAATAGCAATGGATAGAGGCGGCTTGCTCACAACTAATTAACTGTAGTTCATAAATAATAGATAATATATTAAGAGTATATATACTTAACGGGAAAATAGGGCAAGGGGTACGTAACAATGGTAGGGATAAAATGTTTACCTTGCACACAAATAAACTAATTGGAATAGTCCTCCTTGATATAGTTCTGCAAGTTAGTTATTCTTCTTAAATTACCTAACATAACAGTATCACTGTAATTATTAATTCAATAGACAAGATTGTAATGGAGATAACTAATTTCTTGTGTGAATAAATCGCTTATTGTAAGGTTAAAGGAAAAGAAAATAAGTAACAATGAACAACTGAAAACTTACACAGTTTTACTGGAGGCAGTCTGATGAAGACAATAAATTGTATTGTTTGTTACACTTAGCAACAAACGATAAACTATTCATAGTTAATCAGTTACTTGATGACATTAAATGTGATGAAATATGCATAAGCCAAAACTGTTATTAGTTAGCATCACTTTTATCAGACTTGATCATTTTGATTTGATTGTAGATGTCTATTAAACACTTACTTACTTACGCCAGTTACTCCTCGCTGACGAGCATAGGCCGCTCAACAGGATTCTCCATTCAACTGTGTCCTCAGCAATCCTTTCCAATTGTTTCCAGTTGCTGTTCATCCTTTTAATGTCTGCTTCCATTTCTCGACGCAGCGTGTTCTTTGGCCTTCCTTTTTTCCGTTTACCAACAGGATTCCATGTTAATGCTTGTCTCGTGATGCAGTCTGATGGTTTGCGTAATGTATGTCCTATCCATTTGCAACGGACCCTCCTTGTTCATCGATGATGCCCCCCAGATATGTGTAAGTATTGACTTCTTCCAGAGTTTCTCCATCAAGTTTAATTGAGTTGGTGCTCCCTGTGTTGTATTTGAGAATCTTGCTCTTTCCCTTATGTATGTTCAAGCCTACTGATGCTGAAGTTGCTGCTACACTGGTTGTCTTCACTTGCATCTGTTGGTGTGTATGTGCTAAGAGAGCTAGATCATCCTCAAAGTCCAAATCATCGAGTTGCATCCTACTTGTCCATTGAATTCCGTGCATCCCCTCAGATGTGGAGGTCTTGATGATCCAGTCAACAACTAGGAGGAAAAGAAAAGGCGAGAGTAAGCAACCTTGTCTGACTCCGGTCCTCACCGGGAATGCATTTGTCAGTTGTCCTCGATGCACAATTTTACACTGTGTTCCGTCGTAAGAGTTCCACATGATGTTGACGAATTTCTCTGGTACTCCGTAGTGTCGATGAAGTTTCCATTGTGTTCTCCTATCTACACTATCAAACGCTTTCTCATAATTAATGGAGTTGATGTACAGTGGTGAGTTCCATTCAACTGAATGTTCAACGATGATCCGTAGTGTTGCGATTTGGTCTGTGCACGACCGATCCTTACGAAAACCAGCTTGTTGATGTCGAAGTTGAGCCTCCACTGAATCTTTCATTCTGTTCAACAATACTCTGTTGAGGACTTTCCCTGGTATCAACAGTAGCATGATCCCTATGTAGTTGTCACATTTGCTCAAATCTCCTTTCTTTGGTATCTTGATAAGATGTCCCTCTTTCCAGTCTGCCAGCACTTGTTCTTCCTCCCAGATCGTTTTGAATAAAACGTGGAATATCTTTGCTGTTAGGTCGATATCTGACTTGAGTGCTTCAGCTGGTATATTGTCCGGTCCTGCTGCTTTCCCACTTTTGATTTGCCTGATGGCCATCTTGATTTCTTTCATCGTTGGTGGAGTGACATCTATCGGGAGATCAGTAGGTGCTACTTCGATGTCTAGTGGGTGGGTTCAGTGGAGCTGGCCTATTCAAGAGTCCCTCAAAGTGTTCTACCCACCTATTCTTCTGTTCTTGGATCTCAGTGAGTGTCTTGCCTTCGTTGTTCTTGATCGGTCGCTCTGGTTTACCATGTTTATCTGCCAGTTTCTTAGTTGTGTCGTATAGCTGTTTCATATTTCCTTCTCTTGCAGCCTTCTCCGCTGTCGTTGCAAGGCCTTTGATGTATTTCCGTTTGTCGGTTCTAATGCTCTTCTTTACCTGCTTATTTGCTTCTGTGTATTCAGTTTGTGCTTTGATTTTCTCTACTCTTGTTCAGCTGTTGTTGATTTCTATCTTCTTGTTCCTCCTTTGTTGAATTTTGCTCAATGTCTCAGTGGAGATCCATTCCTTATAATGGTGCTTCTTGCGGCCTAGAACCTCCTGGCACGTTGACGTTAGTGCTTCTTTGATTTCTTTCTAGTTATCCTTCATAGTGGTTTCTTCTTCTTTCGGCAGATCTTGTAAGGCTTGGAACCTGTTGTTGAGAGATATTTTGAATTCCTCAAGTTGGTTAGTGTCTCGGAGAAAGCCTGCTGTATTGAACCGTTGTACTGCTGCCACTCCAGTTGTCCACTGCCTCTTTAGCTTCAGTTTTATTTTAGAAACCATTTAGAAGCTATTTCAGCTCCTCTCCTGGTTTTTACATTTTCTATTGATCTTCTGAATTTTTTATTGATGCATATATGATCGATTTGATTCTCTGTAGTATGATCCGGTGAGACCCATGTAGCCTTGTGTATGCGTTCGTGAGGGAATATTGTACCACCTATAACCAATTTGTTGAAAGCACGTAGGTTTGTAAATCGTTCACCATTCTCATATCTTTCTCTCAGTGTCTGTCGTCCCATGATTTCTTCATATCCAGTGTTGTCCATTCCGACTTTGGCGTTTAGTTCCCCCATCAGGATTGACAGATCCTTCCCTCGGCACTTTTCTATAATTGATTGTAGTCTATCATAAAACTGATCTTTGTCTTCGTCGTTGCCGACGTTGGTTGGTGCATAACATTGGATAATATTCATTTTAATCCCTTTCTTCATTGTTTTGAAAGATGCTTTGATAATCCTGGGTCCATGTGGTTCTCATCCCACAAGTGCATTACGTGCTTCTTTGGACGGTATCAGAGCAACTCCATGGGAGTGATGAGCATTTCCCTCCTCGTGGCCGGAGTATAGTAGCATCTCTCCCGAAGCCAATGTTTTCTGTCCAGCTTGAGTCTAATGGGTTTCGCTGATTCCGTGTATTGTCAAGTTGTATCTCTTCATTTCTGCAGCTATTTGATTTGTCTTCCCGCTCTCCCACATTGTTCGAACATTCCATGTACCTATAAAAATATTTGCTCTGGTTGTTAGAAGGGGGGGGCATCGTCCTAATGACTTCCGAAGAATTCCGGCTTTCATCATGAAGCGTCATAAACAATCCTTCTACTCCCAGGGCAGAGTTTAAATGGTTTAGCTTGTTTAATCTGGTTAGAGTTTTTTTAGCAAGCTTGGGTTTTACGGGATGGGGAGTGCTACATCCATGTCCAACCCTCCTCCTTTACCCGGGATCGGGACCGGCAGTAACCCTAGGAGTGCTACAGGCGCAGTGCTATGAAACACTTCTTGGAATTTTATTTAAATCTATTGAGTAAACAATAGTGTGGTTTATCTAAGAGTATTACGATGAAGTATAGCAAATCAATTAAAGATGTTATTGATTTTCATTGAGTCAGGCGGTTATTTAGAAGATTTATTGTGTATCTTAAACCAGTTTCATACAAAAGTTTACTCTTAATGTTCCATTTTAAGTTTTGAAATTTGTATTACTTTTCTTTCTATGAATTAATTAATTCCTTATCACAAATCATATTCTCTATGATGTATTATTTGTACTTCAATGTATCTCTTACTATGTTAATAGGCTTTAGTAGCTTTTATCGAGGTTTATATTCTTCAGACTCTACACTATAGATGATTAACTGATTGACCTTAACCCTAACCCTAAATCTTAACTCATATATAAGCAGCCTCCTTGAAGTTTTTGGCCATCACTTTTTACTAAATATCTTAAAAAGTTACTTTTTCGTTTTGTTTTAACTGCTGAATCATGTTCCAAAATCGTATTATCTACTCAAGCGTCATTATAAAATGTTAACGACCTATCATAAGTAAATCAGTTAGATCTAAACGAAGACAATATGCTAGCTGGCAAAATGCGTTAAAAAGGATTAATACTGATCAAATGTCTACACGTGAAATTCTTAGTCTTAACAACAGATTTCTTATTTCCGACCGTGCTGCTACCTTGACGTGGTGGTCGGGCTTGCCTATCATGATGACTCAATCGCGCTATACTGGATGGAACAATCGTTCCTCAAGGTTTTACCATGCCAGGTAGGTCGGTTATAAAGCGGTGAGACAAAAAGCAGCAAATAAGGTCCGAGGACGAAGTCGTACAGCCGGCTGTACAGAGGTGTGACGGCAGTCAGGTGTTTTCTTCGGACAACCAGCATAGCAAGGATGCTGCGTTTCCACAAAGGAAAGGCGGGTTTAGAAAAGGTCGACCCTAAAAATGCACAACTCACCTTACTCCACGGACTTCCGTCTTCGGCAGTAAGGCCTCAACAAGTACGGAGCTACAACAACGAAATCACTCTCAAAAAGGCCGTGTGTGACCGGCCCCAAGCAGTTGTTCCTTGAGCACTGCGGTCACGCTCCCAGGTCTTTCAGACCAACCCTAACCCAGTTTGCTTTTCAGATACATCAAGAAGAACTCTTCCACAGTGTGGGCAACTGGGAACAGATAATTTTCCTCATACCTCTAACAACATGCAAGATCATCGCCATTTTAATCAAACTCCTTTTATTCCAAATATTTTTCCTGTCTAAATCCCTATCTTGCAGTTCCACAGAGGTATGGCAACTTGAACCGATGCACACATGTGCCAGGTTTTATGTTGATTATACATACATACATAGATTTCTTATTGAAAAATTGAACTACCTACAATTTCTCCCAACTATTAACATAAACCTTAACTGTATATTGATCACATTTCAAGAATCTTGGCTACATAACCTATTTTTCGTCAGCATCATTCTGTCATCAAGAAAAACTGTGGTGGTGTTTTGCTACTTTCGTGACTACAAACTGGTGTAAATCCAATCGTATGGGTACACGGTAAAAGAGTAACGTGTTGAGACAATGCAGGCTAAAAGTTCATACTGTACTAAACATACTATTGATTAAAACTATGATTATTATTAAGATTCTAAAAATATAACGGTAATCTACTGGCTATTATGCAACAAATAATCTAAGCTTTTACAATGGTTGTAACAATGAAAGTCTTCAATTAATCAATGAAGTCTTAATACCGAATTATTTAACAAAGTTAGTAAGAATCGTTTGTTTACATAAAGTAATTTATTATGATGCTTGAAGGTTACGAGCACGATCTCATGGTTGATTGAACATTTTTTATGGTCATATCAAAACAAAACGGTTCTGCTAATCCAGTTCTTCAATTTCAATGATTGTTTAATTCAAGTCAAATCAGAAATATAAAAGCTCTGATTCGTTCCACGCATCAACTTTGTAAGATAATTAACTCATAGAAAACTGTAAGTTACTTCAACTCATTTCAACATTCAATCAAGTATAAGTGGTATTTATAAGTACCAGTTAACGTTAATGATTTATAAGAATATACAACATGGAAATAAGATATGATGACAGATTCACTGAAACTACCAGTCGATCGTAATCGATGTAGAAGAGTGTAACAACCAGTTCTAAGTAAACTATCCAGATATTTTATTGTAATTAGATGCTGTGGAGATTATTGAATGTTAATTTATTAGCATGAATTGGCCTGAAATAGATGACCATTGATCACCAGGAACCACCATTTGACAGCTGTTTCATCTTAGTATGAGACAACACAGCAGCGTGCATCCACAACCCCATCAGGGATCGAACCCAAGACCTCTGGCTCTGTTGCAAACGCTTCAACACTAAATCAGTAGGTCGGCTTCTAACAGTTGGTATTATAAATTCAGTCAGTTCGCGATATATTTTCGGATAGTAACCCACTGCCTACGGTAGGTAACTGCCTCACACCTAACAGGGTTGAAGTCCACTAGTCACGTCTCCTTCCTAGAACTCCGGAAATTACTAATGACTAATTTGGGGAGGTAATTGCTAGAGTTTAAGTGAGAAGACATAACCAGTGAAATTCAACTCTGTTAGATGTAAGGGAGCTCCACACCAGTGGCTATGGATGAGGTCGTGCAAATATATATCGTAAACTGACTGAGTTAGAAATAACATTTAGTTGTAAGCCAACTTAATGGTTTAGTAGTTAAAGCGTTCACCTTGGAGCCAAAATTTCTTGGGTTTGATCCCCGATGGGTTGTGGATGTAAAGTGCGAAAGAGTCACATGCTGTTGTAAAACAGCTGTCCAGAGCTTCCTTGTGTCCAATAGTTGTCCAATTGAGGTTAATTCGTGACAATAAATTAATAACCGGAACTTTATTAGCTACGAGTTATCGATTCATTGATAATAAATAAAACGTAACAAACTGTCAACTAAAATCCACAAAGTGAGTTCAGTCGAATTTGGCACTCGTCAGCTGGTCGTAAATGCTGACGTACCTGTTGACGTTTATACTGGAACTCAAACTCTGCATACTTCATGTCAAATAAAACTACATTCAACATTAAGCTACTGAGTCCAGATAGATAAAAAATTTACAACAGATATGTATACATAATTTGAGGATATTTATATCTCCCCGTTGATATGTTATGAACTTAAATTTATCAATCACTGTTACCATGTTTACATTCTGCACTAATTGACTTATTACTGTGGCACTTCACATAGATACATTAACCTAAAATAGGATAAAACGTGTTTCTTGCTCTCTATTTAATACCTACAATTCAACTTTAATACATGCCGTTGTATCGTAGCAATTCAATAATGGTTGTATTTATGTTAACAGAGATTGATCAATTTCCGTCTACAGGAAATTGTAAATCCGTTTAAGTTGTTTACATTGTTTCTTGTAAAGTATCTGGGTTAGTAGTGTAGAATATTTATCCTATTGAAGTGAGGTGGTTTTATGGAGATGCATATTAAGTTTAGTGGATTGAATATATCATAGATTAATGTTATTAGGGTTCCACTAAAAATCAGGAAGCAATGAACAACTATTTTGTCCTACTATAAAACTCATTATTAGTGTATATCATAAAATCCTATACTGTGGTGAAACAGTTATCCAGTTCTCATTAGCTTTCAATGGTGCCCTGCCAACAACATTCTATGATGAATTCAATCAACAAAACTATATATAATATCGTTTTTTTAACTTTGATTGGTTGTGACAAATGAATGTTTTACTTTATCATTCATTACATTAGGTATGTTGACAAGTTGAAGTATTACACTACAGTTAAAAGAATTGCTTTAGTGTGAATCTAAGAGTAGATTATGTAAGTCAAGTAATGTTAACATTTAGTACACAATATAATGATTTCATAAATCTAGTGATTGATTGAAGTGTAAATAGGTTTTGTTGATAAGTAGAGATTATTCTTCATTGTCAAAAACTTGTCATTGAATTTAGATTGATGGAAGTGGGAATTCTATCATTGGATGCCAACTGGCTCAGTAGTGCAGATAGCTAGGCGTTCATCGTCAACCTAAAGCTTCTGGTGCGGCATCTGAGGTAAGCACTGCTGAGGAGTTCCACACTAGAACGAAACAGATGTCCAGTGCACCCTGGCTTTCGTTGATACCCTGCCAACATCAGTCTGTAATATATTCAATCAAATGAATTAAAATTAATTGAAATTAATTACACTTTAGTGATATTACATCATCTTTGATTAGGTTTCTATTCAGCTTAGGTTTATTTATTAGATTAATTACATTGATCATATTAACTGGCGTGAAGTCACAGATTGGTAGTATTTACAAGTTCTTCTATGGTGTTTCTCAGTAGTCAGCTAGTCAGTCAGGTACAACGTCGAACTTGGTACATGCGTATATCAGTTCAGTTTGCCATGCCTCAATTAGTAGATAGAGATTAAATTGTCGGATCAAATCCCAGAGTAGAGGAGTTAGCAACAGAGTTAGTATTAATGGAAAGAAATAAAGATCGGAGATAAGGTTTAAGAAAATATGATTCAGTAAGAAGAAAGTCATGATAAGTTCAGAAACTTAGAATTTGGAGGAAGACAAGGAGTAGATGCACCTTCGCCATTGCCAACGATTTTCAGCCATATCACCCACAGTCTTTAACCATTTGTAACGATCATCACACAGATCCCAACCAGGTAATCTGTACCCAATAACATGGCTCAGCCCAACTGTCAATGACTTCATGGACTGGTGCCATGTTTTGGTTTGGCCACCTCTAGCTTTCCTCCAGCTTACTCCTACACCAGATAGCATTGCTCGTCTAGGTAGACGGTGCTTTGTCAGTAGTACCTATCTTCGATTCCATCAAATAGTTGAATTACTGTCAAGTATAATAATGGATACTTGGAAACAAAATGTAAATTGTCACTAACTGGTAATAATCATCACTTAAGTCAATTCATTAAGTGAGCAACTAATAGTGCATGAAGATGCCCTGATATGTTACGTTTAATTCCCAATAACAAAACAATTCTATATGAACTCTTCTATTTATCATTGATATTGTTGATAGATAAGACTATTCAAGTACTATATCATTATGATACAGTTTAATTTGAATTCATTAATTAAGAAACGTGATTTACATAGAAACTGCTTAATTCACATTTTGACATCATTTATGTTTATATTGTGAACGTGAGAGGAAGCGGAGGGGTGGGTGGTTGGTAATTCAAATCTAACTCTGAAGTATAATGATGAACTTTACTAATGTCATTGTTATTTGCAATCTATGATGTATATTACGTGATAATATTCTCATAGTTGATTGATATATATACATACATTGTTCTTTTGATAGAGTACTATGCCAAAATTGAATATTGTGTAGTTATGAATAATAAGTAAGTTATAGTGTATTTAGTTATACTTTATTATAATGATGTATGTTCAATTACAGACTATTTTAATGAATAATACTGTTAAGTGTAGAAGTAGGCTAAAGAAAGTTGTAAAGGCGGCTAAAATGAAACATGTCATCAACTCATGAAGTTATTGATAACTGTATTGAAGTATGTTATTAAGTGATTGTGGTTAGAGTGATAATTATAATCATTAGTTTGAGACTTTGAATGAATCCCAGTGTGAATATCAACATTGGCATGCAGGTACATCCAGCCGATGAGTCCCAAATAGAACGAAACGCGCGTCCTGGATTCCACTTGCCAGTCACAATCCAACTTATATAATACTTATGAAAATTCGCTATATCGAGGCAATCTGCTCAGGATGCACATATAGCAACAATGACTGACCAACTTCAGTCTATAATAAATCAACGGGAATATGCAAGTTTATCCTAATACCAATGTGCCCGTTGAACAATTATGACTGTCTGGACTCAGTAATCCAGTGGTGAACGCGGTGGCGTTCTATACGAAACGGACTGAGTTCGAATCCTACTGTGAACATCAACATTGTGATGCAGGTACATCCAGCCGATGATTCCCAAATAGGACGAAACGCGGGTCCTGGATTCCACTTGCCATTCACAATCCAACTTATATAATATTTGAATGATATGGCTAAAAATTGTTTGTAGTAACTTTGGTGAATTCATTCGTTATCCATTCCTTTGTGAATTCTAAATTTCTGAATTTTATCTTCATTCCCTAATCCTTAATATGACTAATGACATAGTTACTACCTCCACTACTTTGGGATAGTAATAACAATCTATTCTATCTCCTAATGAAATTGGTTTACAGTAACATTTCTAAAGAAACATTATTCAATATTAAACTTTACATTAGTAAATCACTATGCACTAACCATTTTGATGTTTGTCAAGTCCTGGATAGTGTTGGTCGAATTCTACCAATTATATTGTAATGTAGCAGCTACCTGTCTAAGTAACTTGACATCACTAGCACTATATAACGATGAAAAGTATACTTTACTTACAAGTGCCAAATAGAACGAAATCCGTCCTCGTCTCAAACCACCTTACAATGTTAAACTTCATTCTAATCTCTTTTGATTTTCTGTAGCATACATTATACGGTAATACTTATTCACTTGTATTACGATATCATGCATAGTATGACACTGATGTTTATGTACTTGACAACAATATGTTGACCCTTATTTATCAATTAGAGACTGAAAACTGTGATGAATGAGTATCCCATTTCATAAGTTAAAAAATATTATTTGATGATCAGCTTATATAAAAGAAGCAAGTGGATAAATGTGCATACATTAGATCCTTTAATCAATTCAACGTATCCTCTGATGTAATAGTTACTTACTTATGCCCGTTACTCCTCGCTGAGGAGCATAGGCCGCTCAACAGGATTCTCCATTCAACTCTGTCCTCAGCAATCCTTTCCAATTGTTTCCAGTTGCTGTTCATCCTTTTAATGTCTGCTTCCATTTCTCGACGCAGCGTGTTCTTTGGCCTTACTCTTTTCCGTTTCTCAACAGGATTCCATGTTAATGTTTGTCTCGTGATGCAGTCTGATGGTTTGCGTAATGTATGCTGATGTAATAGTACATGTAATAATTAAGTTCCTATTGAATTATGAGTTTTAACTTTTCAATGAAGCATAATATGCTTCGTCGACAGTTATTTTTAACCTCTGCTTCAGTTAGGTATTCACCTTGAAGCCTGAGTATCGTAATTCGTATCGTCTGATGAGGTCGTACAAGCCCAATGCTAAAGACTTCAATACTAGAACGAAGCAGTTTTCTAGTGCCAGTTCTTAGTTTTCACTGGTTATATAACTCAATACAAATTTGAAGATAGTTCTATTGTATGGAGATGAGACTGACACAAAGAACTACGAGCATTATCATTCAAAACATACAGGTATCTATAAGCAGCTGCTTTCGGAAGATACTTCGGATCACTTGGCCAGATATCATTAGAAACAGAGAACAAGCAAACCAAAACTGAAGGAGAATTTAGGAAAAGACGATGGGCCGGATAGTGGATAGAACACAAATTAAAGAAGTCACCAACCTGTGTCACACGACATGCACTAACGTGAAATCGTAAGTGTTAACTGAAAAGAGGAAAACTGAACGATATTTTGAATTATAAAGGGGAAACAGAAATGAAGAGGATGAATGCAGCACGGTAGGTAGTGGAAAGGAGACCCTAGAATAGAGTTAATTGTAGAATTCTGGTGGGAGGTCTATGCTCTACTTTGGGGTAACTGGTATTGATTGATTGATTAGTAATTAAGACTAATTTGTGATATCAAAACTGATCACAGTATTGAATGATTAGCTATATCTTATGTCAATATTTCTCATGATACCTTGGTCTTTATTCATCAGTTTCAGTGAAGTACATGTATTAAGCATTGATTATTATACAATTTACTATCCATAACTATAAAATATTAGGCTATTTGAAGAACTTTCCGGAATTGATTTTGTAGAACTATGTTTCATACTTACTAGTGAATTTAATGTTTGGTTAATGGTAACATATTCAAATGGCGACTATTCTGAGTACTATTGCAAATGGTATCAAGAGATGTGTGTGTTAAGCTGTAGTAATTTCAAAAAGATCAGTATTTAAGTCTATTACATCACAGACTGATCTCAGTTGATGAAATCATAGGTGTAAACTATAGCAGAATTCTATACTAAGACAAGTCAGTCCTATGGTTTGAGATCAGTTTCACAATTTAACATCATCATCTTTATTCTTTTTTTTCAATTTTATTAGTTTTGTCTAAGGTGGGAACACTATCAATCATTATTTACATAAAATATGAGTTGAAGTTATTCAATAGTAAGAATTGAATCACTTTATACTGAAATTATTTTCCATAATGGAATGGATCCATTCAACAAAATTCACACATCCTAATTGGACGTTGTGGAGATTGTTGAAAGTTAATTTGATATCATGATTCAATTTGGATTAAACAACCACTGATAACCATAAAAAAAACTGGACAGCTATTTCGTTTTAGTAAGGGCCCCTTTATCAGTACACATCCAATTTCCTAATTATCAATGGTTGTCTAATTTAAACCAATTCCTGATTTCAAATTAACATTCAACAATCTGCAGAACACCCAATTACAACCAATACCAGCTCATTAGTGACTGAATTTTAAAAGTAATTCCTGAAGTTCTAGTATGTAGACGCTACGCCTAAATATATGAAGTAATTACTCACCAAAAGAACAAGATAAGGTCTCTCATAACATATCGCGAATCGACTAAGCGAGTAATATTAACTGCTGGTAGCTAGCTCAGTGATCTAATAGTAAAGCATTCGCTAGCAGAGTCAGTACTTCCTGGTTTCTATCCCAGGTGAGTCATGGACGTGTACTGCTAAATAGTCTCATACTATAGTAAAACAGATTTCCAGTGCTTTCTAGTGATCAATCATGATATCAATATTATAATAAACATAAATTGTGTCTTGGTAACTATTTTCTTTTGTTATTTATAGATTCATCTATTCCCTTACATTAATAGTTTGTTTATATGTTTATGTTGGATTTGGCGCGAACAATACATGGGATATATTCATACTTAGCGTATTCTGGTCACCATCATTATGTAATCATATGATTGAAGTAATTGATTAAACAAATTGAAATATTCACATTTCTTTTTCACTGTTATTATTTATTACATTGACTATTTCTCTCTACAATTGAATATACACTAATTACCATGAAATATAGAGACAGGTAAATGAATTCAAACGGTTTTATATTAAATGCTACTGACAAGATTGACTATAAGTAGCATCAAATGATGCTTAGTAAAGAAGTTGTGACAGTGATTATTTGATGAGGGAAGGTTCGAGATGATAAACAGTAGAGAGTTTAGGGAACAACAAGTGAAACTAGTCTAGAGCCAATTTGGATCACAGTGGATAACTAACGTGTGTACAAATCATTGAAGGGTAGGTATTCATTATTTAGAATGTTTTTTTTTAATTTGATTGTCTTAACTGTTGCGGAAAATATATCAGTCGTCTAAGTCGATCAGCTATGAACAATGTGAAACCTTGTACATGCACACACAAGTCCAAGTTGCCATACAATACATGCACTACAAAATCAAATCTATGAGATTAACACGAGAATCTAATTCGACAGAAAGTTATTAAGTAAACGTACAAATGGAACGAAAAATGGACCTAAGATCTAGAAGAACATAGAGAGTGAATACACCGAAGCCACTGTGACCGGTTGTCAACAGTGCCAACCAGTGTCTCCATCTACTAACCACAGTTATCACCCAGATCCAAACCAAGTAATCCATATCTACCATCATGACTTAGACAAACAGTAAAACACTCCATAAACTAATACTGTATCGGTTTGCCTGTCTCTACTCTTCTTCCATCCTACTTCTACCTCAGTTAACATCGTGATGTGAAGTAGGTGGCTGTCTGACGTAGGCAATACATGTTCCAACCACCTCAGTAGATAAGGTGTTACGAACTTTTCAGCTGATTGCCATGTTTCCCTAGTACTATATGTTTAAGATGGATATTATTTTTATTTGCTAATTCCAGGATATTTCAAAGATTTCTACGATCAAAGACGTGGCGGTTTCGAATATATTCATTTTCATAACCTATATTTATAATTCATAGTTTAAAATAGAGCAGACTGCTAAACAGTTTTACGTTGATAGACGGAAGTGTCGCTGATGCCAGATGTGAGCCAAGTTGGCAAAAGTCAAGAAAGCTTTGTGCATCCCGGCTAAAATTTAATCAGACACTATCTCCTCATTCCTGATGAGACTTCTGAGATAAATCAAGTGGTCAGCTCACGCAATACTTCACTCTTTGTGAGCCTGGTTGATAATGAAGATCAATCCAGAAATCATGTTTTTTCTACTTAGACGTTTCAATGTGAAAAATTATAGAATGACAATTAACTAACAGAAAAGAAGAGTAATAAATATTATAGTGAATAATGAGAATAAAGTTGATTCAGTTCACCACAGATTGATGTTGGTACGGCACCACTTCCGTCGATTTTTTACGCAGCGTGATGATCATCTATGTGTCATTCGTGTTATTTGTCTCACTGACGACAAATCCAAATTCTACAAGTTATGACCTTATCAAGATCAATCTGTAATAAATTCAATTATTTAAAGCTAAATACCAATCTCCACATGCCATCTTAATTCAATTACAATAGTCATCATACTAGTGACTAACTTCAAGATGTTCCTGAAGCTTTAGTGAGAAGTCGTAAGTGGTGGAGTTCGTACTTGTTGGAAATGAGACGGTTATCACCAATGACAATGGATGACCATTGCTCTATATATCATAAATTGATGTAAGAGTGAATTCTACGAATGTATGCCAGCCCAGTAATGTAGAGAGTACGCCAACCGGAAGCCTCCTCCGTGGGGATGAAGTCTAGGGTATGTACTGCTCAGGAGTCCCATACTAGGATAAAACAGCTTTCCAGTGCTCTCTTCAGTGGTGCTGTGTCAGCAACCATCAGTGATGAATTTAATCAACTAAACAGAATAGGTACGACAAATTTACTCAACTATGCGTGTATATATATGTCGACAGTCTCTCGGTATTTCTTCCCTGTCGCTTAAGTCAAAATAATGTATTTCATAGCAAACATTAAAGTACTAGTTATAGATTACATAAAATAACATGAATACACTTCATACTGCAGTGTTTGTAGTACATGGTCCATAATATGTTTATCGACGAATTACGTTTAACTTCATTCATTAACATCTCACCTATATGCATTAAATAGAACCTATACATTGATTATTGGTATTCGAATAGTTAAAGGAGTGTGTAGTCGATTCAACGAAACAATCAATTCATTCACGAGTTGTCTTAAAGTCTTAAAGTAATCTAAATTATACCCTGTCCTCCCACTCCCACCTCAATTGTATGATGCCTGTAATGAGGCATTATCCAATCTACAGTATCAACACATACACTCTATGTACAATATGTTCTTGTTATATCAAACACTGTTACCTTAAGCAATAACTTTTAAATGTCATCGCAGACAAAAACTCATTTATTGTTTAAGTTGGATTGTGAGTGATAAGTGGAATACAGAATTGGTGTTTTGTTCTATTTGCGACTCATTGGCAGGATGTACCTGCATTTCAATGTTGATGTTCACATCAAGTTTCATTTATACTCATTTATACTATTCATTGTAATTTCTTTCATTTAGTGTAATCCAGTTGGAGGATATAATTATTTCCTTATTGATGGATTATGGTAAGATGATATTATAAGTAGTACATAAATATTTTACAATAATCATTGTAAGCCAATTCCTGATTACTTATTCAATATACAACATCAATTATCAGATATAAATTCATGAATCTGATAATTCAAGTTTTCAAGTTTTCTTTGCTACTTCTTAAGAAATCATGTCTGAAAAAGCAGCAATGTACTCATAAGTGTAAACTTTAAACACTTTTCTCAACAACAGACATTATGCAATTCTTACAGAAGCATTCGAAATGGTTAACTTACATGGAACACCATAATTGCTATGTTATATTGATGTAACTACTGTGAGTTGTTTTAAACCTAACCTTGGTATACAGAAAGATAGTTTGATAAGCATTTCACTAAAGTGATGAGTATATCAGTTTTCTTTTACGTAATCAATGAAATGCTCACAAAAGATAATGACTATTGTTCTATTTGGAACTTGTCATATGTATGTACCTGCATCCCAGTGTTAATGCTCACAGTTAGACTCAAACCACCACGTTTGCTACTAAGTTGCTGAGTCCGGACAGCCGCATATGTGCAACACGTGAGTATGTATAACTAGAATGTATTTGAATCTTCTAGCTGATTTGTTATAGACTGAAAAGGACCAGTCTCTGCTGCCATATGTACATCCTGACCAAATTATCTCAATTTAGCGACGGTCTATGATTATTGTTTGAGTTGGATTGTGACTGACAATCGAACTGTGATCAACACTTGGATGCAGATACATCCAGCTAACTAGTCCCAAATAAGACTAAAGTTGCCTACTGGATCCCGCTTGCCAGCTGCAATTCAACTGAAACAATACTTGTGAACTATCTCTATATCGAAGCAATCTTCTCAGGATTTGGCGACAGAAAGTGATCAAATGCAGCCTATGACAAATCAACGTGTAGATTCAAATACATTCTAACTGAAAGTGAATGTCGTTTGAAATCCGTCCACTAATTATGCATTCATTAATTTTGATTTATAATCATGATTACGTAATACTTTGTTTTCTATGATTTCATTATGCCCCCCCCTCATTCTTTTCTACTCTCAATTCTCAACATATAAATACTCGTTAAAGTTAACTACAATTGTTAGCATACTTTACACCTCTATTTTAATTAGTATGACTTCTATTTCTATTCAGGACATCCATCTCAATGTCAACAGATTTCTTTATAGTATATCAAATAGTTAGGTCTATATAACTCAGTTAGTAACTTTAGGCAGTCAGTAGTTGGTGATAAGAAGTCGTGGAATAAACTGATAGATTCATTCTCTTTTGTATATCTTGTTCTTATTAAGTTATTCAAAGGCATTAGCCTCAGTAACATGTTGTATATGTTAAGATAATTTACATTAATATAATTGTAGTGATACTGATGAACATAGAATTGGCAGTATAAATGAATTCTAAGCATTTCATATGGTTTACCAAAGTTAACTTTAACAATAGTTTGTATTTGTTGAAGTTTGATGTCGATATGATACCAGTGAAAACTACGGAGCATGCAACTCCTAAGCGAATTCACTTACTCGATTCTGCTAGGGCATTGAAACCAGGATATTCACATCTTACGGTGAACTCTTATTCATTTATGCTACTTAGCTGGAGTCCAATGGTAGAATTCACACTTTTATCAGTTTATGACAATGTAAGACCACCACCCATTTAGACTGGTAATATCTGTTTTGCCCCCCCTCCCAGCATATCTAAACTCTACCAGTCACAACTTCAGGAACATTTTGAAGTTAGTCAGTAGTCAGCTGATTGGTTTGGCTGAATTGAAGTATCTTTATGGGAACGAATAGAAACGTATAAAAACAATAATATTAGCCACCAGTCTGAACAAAACAACGTCAACTTTATTTTAGTTAAACGATTTATATTTGCCTAGAATCTTTGTGATATGTTGGTCAAACAAATAAAAAGTGTAGATAACCTGAAGTTCTAATGAAGAGATCTATTAAACAGCAGAAAATACTGAGTGTTTCCATGGTTTGTTAACGGATTGATCTCCATCATCATATTGTACATGTGAATGAACAAAATGTCTTAAGCTCTTACAGAGCTTCTGAAGAATTCATCGATATTTCTTGGAGCCATCCCAACACGGTGTACAGAACAATTTACACTGTCTAGATAAATTACTACTGGTTTATTAAAAGTGGTTTTGAATTTGATTAAAATACAATTTCTGATTAGGATAAGTTTTTATTTTCCCGTTGATTTGTAATGGACTGAAACTGGTCAGTCTCTGTTGCCATATGTGCATCCTGAGCGGATTGCCTCGATTTACCAGTAGTATACAAGTTATATATTTATGTTGGATTGTGACTGGCAAGCGGAATCCAGGACGCGCGTTTCGTCCTATTTGGGACTCATCGGCTGGATGTACCTGCATCCAATCCTCTCAGGATGCACATATGGCAACAGAGACTGACCAGTTTCAGTCCATTACAAATCACAAGTGTGACTGTCTGGACTCAGTAGTCTAGTGGTGAACGCGGTGGCGTTTGGCACAAAGCTGACTGAGTTCAGATCCCAGTGTGAACATCAACATTGGGATGCAGGTACATCCAGCCGATGATTCCCAAATAGGACGTAACGCGCGTCCTGGGTTCCGCTTGCCACTCACAATCCAACTTAAATAATTTCTGATTGTTAGTATGTTTAATTCAATAAATTGAAACTTCATTATGTTTATATGTTGACTTCTCAGATATTCGATCAAATGTCAGTTTAACTATACCTCATGATTTCAACACAGTTTCCTACTCTTCCCCCTCATTTTCATTATCATCAGTAATGAATAGTGTAATCATTTGATTGCATAACTTATACAACCTAATCACTGTTTTTTCCCCTTTTGATAAATTCATTTACTAGGCCTGCAAATATGTCGTTTTACACACCGAATTGTTCCCCACCGGTTACTTTTAATATGAGTAAAATACAAGTGAGTGTATTCCATCGTATGTTTTTTTAGATGTAATCAATTAATAAAGTAAGTAATTAATTCATTGTATTCTAAGTGAAGATTTGTGGAGATTGTTGATATCATAAATTAATCTTAGTTAAACAATCATTGAATAGTCCAATGCCAGAACAAATTAACCGTCAAGTTCCAGTTCCTGATTTTTAATGGTCGACTAACACAGACTAATTTGTAACATCAAATTCATTCTAGTCTACTTGACTTAATGAAACATGGTTTCTAGTAATAAATCAACCAAGTGACTTGATGAATGAAGATGATCAATCAATTAGATTACATTCTGAATAAAGTTCCTAAAAATAGGAAGTTTCTAGGAGAAATGAGTTAGCTGTTAGATAAGATTGAATACTATCGACTTAGTAATAACCTGTTATGTATATACATGAATGTAATGCTTATTTTCTGAAATAGGGTTGGAGGTTGCTGATATGAAGCCAAGTTATCAGACTTCCGATATAAGTGTAAAATTGACCTTCCGTTAGAATGGATCAATCGGATCTGTTCTTATATTCTTTACTCTCTGACTATGTAGACGCTGATTAAGTGAATCTGAGCCAAAATGACTAAGACTTCTCTGAGGTAGATAGTGACAGAATAAAACACCAGTAAATAGGTGACAGTACCAAGGCTTTTCTATAACACATTCTGGACAAACCAGTAATACGGAATACAGAATACACTACAGACTGAACTGGGTTATGGAAGGAGTTTCGAACAGAAAACGTGATTATGGTTACTTAATAAAATCCCAATAGCTAGAGCAAGAAAATAGATACGACAATAGTTGATGAATCTATGAAAAGCCCACAATCTAAGCAATACAAATATCATAGTTACCAAATAATTAATGGAAGTGGTCTAGCTACAAGAGTCCCTATAACATGGAGAATAAACTTCATAGGTCGTTATTCTGATTTATTGATAATATAACACATTAATCAATTGAAACCTAAAAGGAGTAGTGATTGATTACCTTCTCAAAGTAGAATTCCTATGGGAACTGTGTATGAAACCTTTGATATACCACTGCCTGCGTCACCACCAATGTATCAACATATGGAATGGAATGAAGGTTAGAATGAAGTGAGGTGTAGACCGCGTAAGCTGTATAGATGAAGAGAACTAATACAAATCGATCCAAAAGCTAAGTCCTATACTAAAGAAGGGAGGTGACATGATCGGAAGAAGGCATGTGATTGGTCAATATTATGTAACAAACGTATAAGACAAAGGCTTGATCTTTTACATACGTTCTGTACATTATCAGTTTATATTATAATAATACTTGCTTGTGGGTGATTAATCTGCTTCTGGATAAACAGTCGAATCATTGTTACTGAAAAGTAGAATAAGGTAAGGTTGGGTCCTAGCTGTAAGGCATAGCGTTGCAGATATTCAGAATCGACAATATCAGCCATCTTACGTCAGATATAACAAATTTCTGATTATTTGTTCCGTTATTCAATGAAAAACTCCGCCTGTAGCCCTCCTAGGGTTACTGCCGTTCCCAAGCCCGGGTAAAGGAGGAGGGTTGGGCATGGGGCTAGCACCCCCATCCCGTAAAAACCCAAACTTGCTAAAAAAACGCAAACCAGATTAAACAAGATAAACCATTTAAACCATTTAAACTCTGCCCTGGGAGTGGAAGGATATATGACGCCTCATGATGAAAGCCGAAATTCTTCGGAAGTCATGAGGCCTATGCCCCCCCTTCTAACAACCAGAGCAAATATTTTTATAGGTACATGGAATGTTCGAACAATGTGGGAGAGCGGGAAGAAAAATCAAATAGCTGCAGAAATGAAGAGATACAACTTGACAATACTCGGAATCAGCGAAACCCATTAGACTCAAGCTGGACAGAAAACATTGGCTTCGGGAGAGATGCTACTATACTCCGGCCACGAAGAGGACAATGCTCCCCACACTCAAGGAGTTGCTCTGATGCTGTCCAAGGAGGCACGTAATGCACTGGTGGGATGGGAACCAAATGGACCCAGGATCATCAAAGCATCTTTCAGAACAATGAAGAAAGGGATTACAATGAATATTATCCAATGCTATGCACCAACCAACGACGGCAACGACGAAGACAAAGATCAGTTTTACGATAGACTGCAATCAATTATAGCAAAGTGTCGAGGAAAGGATCTGACAATACTGATGGGAGACCTCAACGCCAAAGTCGGAATGGACAACACTGGATATGAAGAAATCATGGGACGACAAGGACTGGGAGACAGAAACGACAATGGTGAAAGACTTGCAAACCTATGTGCTTTCAACAAATTGGTTATAGGTGGTACAATATTCGCCCACAAACGCATACACAAGACTACATGGGTCTCACCGGATCATACTACTCAGAATCAAATCGATCATATATGTATCAATAAAAAATTTAGAAGATCAATGGAAGATGTAAGAACCAGGAGAGGAGCTGACATAGCTTCAGACCACCACTTGGTGGTTTCTAAAATAAAACTGAAGCTAAAGAGGCAGTGGACAACTGGAGTGTCAGCAGTACAACGGTTCAATACAGGCTTTCTCCGAGACACTGACAAACTCAACGAATTCAAAATATCTCTCAAAAACAGGTTCCAAGCCTTACAAGATCTGCCGAAAGAAGAAACCACTATGGAGGACAACTGGAAAGAAATCAAAGAAGCACTAACGTCAACGTGTCAGGAGGTTCTAGGCCGCAAGAAGCACCATTATAAGGAATGGATCTCCACTGAGACATTGAGCAAAATTCAACAAAGGAGGAACAAGAAGATAGAAATCAACAACAGCCGAACAAGAGCAGAAAAAATCAAGGCTCAAGCTGAATACTCAGAAGCAAATAAGCAAGTAAAGAAGAGCATTAGAGCTGACAAACGGAAATACATCGAAAGCCTTGCAACGACAGCGGAGATGGCTGCAAGAGAAGGAAATATGAAACAGCTATACGACACAACTAATAAACTGGCAGATAAACATGGTAAACCAGAGCGACCGATCAAGAACAAAGAAGGCAAGACACTCACTGAGATTGAAGAACAAAAGAATAGGTGGGTAGAACACTTTGAGGAACTTCTAAATAGGCCAGCTCCACCGAACCCACCGGACATTGAAGCAGCACCTACAGATCTCCCGATAGATGTCACTCCACCAACGATGGAAGAAATCAAGATGGCCATCAGGCAAATCAAAAGTGGGAAAGCAGCAGGACCTGACAATATACCAGCTGAAGCACTCAAGTCAGATATCGACCTAACAGCAAAGATATTCCACGTTTTATTCAAAAAGATCTGGGAAGAAGAACAAGTGCCGGCAGACTGGAAAGAAGGTTATCTTATCAAGATACCAAAGAAAGGAGATTTGAGCAAATGTGACAACTACAGAGGGATCACGCCATTGCTGTCGATACCAGGGAAAATCTTTAACAGACTATTGTTGAACAGAATGAAGGATTTAGTGGAGACTCAACTTCGAGATCAACAAGCTGGTTTTCGGAAGGATCGGTCGTGCACGGACCAAATCGCAACACTACGGATCATCGTTGAACAATCAATTGAATGGAACTCGCCACTATACATCAACTTCATTGATTATGAGAAGGCGTTTGATAGTGTAGATAGGAGAACACTATGGAAACTTCTTCGACACTACGGTGTACCAGAGAAACTCGTCAACATCATCCGGAACTCTTACGACGGAACACAGTGCAAAATTGTGCATGGAGGACAACTGACAACTGCATTTTCAGTGAGGACTGGAGTCAGACAAGGTTGCTTGCTGTCACCTTTTCTCTTCCTCCTAGTGGTCGACTGGATCATGAAGACCTCCACATCTGAGGGAATGTACGGGATTCAATGGACAAGTAGGATGCAACTCGATGATTTGGACTTCGCAGATGATCTAGCTCTTTTAGCACATACACACCAACAAATGCAAGCGAAGACAATCAGTGTAGCAACAACTTCAGCAGCAGTAGGGTTGAACATACATAAGGGTAAGAGCAAGATTCTCAAATACAACACAGGGAGCACCAACCCAATTCAACTTGATGGGGGAACTCTGGAAGAGGTGGATACCTTCACATATCTGGGGAGCATCATCGATGAAAAAGGAGGGTCTGATGCAGATGTAAAGACAAGGGTTGGCAAGGCAAGGGCAGCATTCCTGCAGTTGAAAAACATCTGGAACTCAAAACAAATATCAACTAACCTCAAAGTCAGACTCTTCAATTCGAACGTCAATGCAGTCCTACTGTATGGAGCTGAAACCTGGAGAATTACTGCAAACATCCTCAGACGGATACAGGTATTTATAAACAACTGCCTACGCAAGATACTGAATGTCCGTTGGCCGGAAACCATGAGCAACAACTTACTATGGGAGAGGACAAACCAACTTCCAGCCGAAGAGGAAATTAGGAAAAGACGGTGGAAATGGATAGGACATACACTACGCAAACCATCAGACTGCATCACAAGACAAGCATTGACATGGAATCCTGCTGGGAAACGGAAAAGAGGAAGGCCAAAGAACACGCTGCGTCGAGAATTGGAAGCAGACATTAAAAGGATGAGCAGCAACTGGAAACAACTGGAAAGGATTGCTCAGGACAGAGTTAAATGGAGAACACTGGTGAGCGGCCTATGCTCCTCAGCGAGGAGTAACGGGCAGTAAGTAAGTAAGTAAGTATTCAATGAAACTGTGTACCGTACAATTCTTCAATAGCCACACTTTGACGACTAATAAAATCTACAAGTTTCTTAATCTCGTTATAATTTTAGTTGCTTGTATTCACTATAGATTGGGTGCTACTGGAACTAAACAATTTTTTCATCTTAATATGGAACTCATTAGCAGTGTGCTTCCTTAATTCCACTGAGGAATCTTACCCATGACACATAGGTCTCATGGGAAACGTTTAGTTATTATCCCCACTAGTCCGGTGCCCAATAGTATGATTCCCACTTACATCAATTTGTCAAGTATACAAATAATTAAGCTTAGTATCTGTCTTTACAAAATCATCTCAGTTCTTATAATAATTGTTACTATGTTATCTTAATTGTTAAATGACACTGTACGTACTCAATTACATGATAATAGTAAAACAAATAAATGGTCAATGAACATGCATGTGCATATGTCAAAAGAATATCGTAATAACCAAACATGTATGAATTTCAACCTATGTTATCATAACATGGACTGTTATTAATAGGATGAATTATAATTATATACGAAAGTAGACAGTAGTACTCACATTTAGTGTTGGGTATTTATGCCAGGATTATAAAGGTACCTGGTGTTTGCCAAGTGACAAATTCAGAACACCTTGCTATATTGATTAAGAGAGAAAGTTTACGAACCATCAGAAATTACTCAATTAATTTAACCTTCATTAACAATCCTCCCTTCTTTCCTCCCTCCTCCACACCCCACTCCCTTTGACTTAACAACTCATAAACATATAAATGTTTAGTGACTATAGTTTACATGACTATAATATCTGACTTCAACTTAGGGATTGAACTAGATGTGATTATGAACTGAGAACTGCAAAAATCGACATTCCTAGTAAATTTAATGTAATCTCCAGTACTTTCTTTAGTTCAAAATGTAACTAGAACATTTATTTTCTAATTCCTACAACACATTTGAACTAAGTTCAGTTACTTATACGTAATGTAATTCATGGCTAAATAGCAATACTTTATACTAGGATAGACTCGTATATTTCCGTTGATTTGTTATAAACTGAAGCTGATCAGTCATTGTTGCTACATGTGCATTCTAAGCGGATTGCCAGGATTTAGTGAATTATTCACAAGTATTATATAAGTAAGATTGTGACTGGCAAGTGGAATCCAGGACGCGCGTTTCGTCCTATTTGGGACTCATCGGCTGGATGTATCTGCATCCTAACGTTGTTGTTCATAGTGGGGTTTGCTATATCGAGGTAATCCGCCCAGGATGCACATATAGCAACAATGACTGACCAACTTCAGTCTATAACAAATTAACGGGAATATACAAGTTTATCCTAATACCAATGTGCCCGTTGCACAAGTGTGACTATCTGGACTCAGTAGTCTATTGGTGAATGCGGTGGCGTTTTACACGAAACGGACTGAGTTCAGATCCCACTGTGACACATCAACATTGTGATGCAGGTACATCTAGCCGATGAGTCCCAAATAGGACGAAACGCGCTTGCTGGATTCCATTTGCCATTCACAATCCAACTTACATAATACTTTATACATCTAAGAGAGAATCATCTGAATAGCCTATCATGATTAATAATTATGATGTACTAAATAATGTGCTTTAATTCCACATTATTTTAACCATAACATGGTTATGGTAGAGATTGCTGTTGCTGAATTCGGTTGTATAAACTGCTGGAGTCTTTTGGAAATTTCTATTAGTCATGGTTGGTAATACGAAGTAGAAAACTGAACATTTATCATGGTACTTATAGTAATCACTATGAATTAACAACTTAATATCATTAATCCAGAATAATGTATATAATTTTAAGCCTTTTTCTCAAGAATACTCCACTTAATCAATGCAGACGTAAAATAGACTAGAGTTGAATTGAGTCTGACACAAAGAATCTAAGATCAAATTTTCGGTCTATCTAAGACTCATCAGACGAATCCTGGCTTTGATATTCACACCAGAAGGAGAATTTCAGATTTTATTTTCTAGCCACAATCCAACTGTAATCATACTAGTAAAATTTCGTTGTATCAAAAAAAACCACTCACAATACAAATGGATAGCAACAGAAATTGATCAATTCCAATACATTTCAGGATTAATGGGAGAATACAAACTCTTTCATACATAAGAACGGTAGTATATCTATCAAAAAATCTACATTTAAACTTTATTGAAATACATCAATCAATCAATTAATCAATGCCTGTTGATCCACATGAAGCATAGGCCACTAGACAGCATTCTAGAACCAACTCTATCTTACGCTTTCTTCTCCACTTTTTTCCAAGTGCATTTCATTCATTTAGTGTCTGCCTACGCTAACCTGCGCAATGAGTTGTTTTGGTCTTCCACTTTTTTATTTGGCCTTGAGGTTTCCAAGATTATTAAAACACATCTACACGTCAATACAATGATAACATTTGATTATTTATGTTTTTAGACGATCGAGAATAAGTTATATCGTACTTGGCCAGATATTGTAAATGCTACAGATTCACCAGTTATATGGTTAGTAAACTATACATATTTATTATTGTGTCTTGATTTACACTGTTATGAACACATTCGTATATAACAATGCCGTGAATTATTCCAACACAATATGCGTCGTAGTAAACAACTGGTGATGTAACGCATATCAGATTAGTATGATTGTCAATAACATCATGACAACTAGATGAAATATAAATACGATTGTTATTTCATCAATATGTAAAACAGATTATTATGATGGTTAATTAGATATTTTTCAGTTTGATTTGGTAAGACGGCCGGATTGCCTGTGTCAATTCTTGAGATACGAATGCTTCAGTTGATTCAATATTTGTGAATGTGTTGATCGATTGAGCTACGACTACGTGTTAAGGTACAGAGTTTCACTTGCTGACTATTCTGTGAGAGAGCTCATAATCAGCTGGTTGATAATTTGTTCTAAGCTTATGGACTTTATATGAATGTCCTCGTAAATTTCGCGTCCTAGGAAGTAGGAAAGATGAGGGCATGTCAGGGTCCAGTTTATTACTGTATATTGTGAAGACTGTTATTAGATCCTCTCTTGTTCTCCGATATGATAGGGGAAATAAATTCAATTTAACCGGCCTCTCGTATTACAGAAGACATGAAATTTCAGGGAGTAACCTCGTTAAGGTTATTGTCCAGTAACTCTACATCGTTCTTAGACAGTATTCAAGTTTTGATCTAATAAATCTAGTATACAAGGTTAGAAGTATCTTAGCATCAATATACCTTAAAGCTCTACTTTATGACCATAGAGTTCGGAAGCTTTAAGCAACAATATCACAATAATATGCTGTGGTTTTTAACGTCACTAATGATGACGTCTAGATCAATATACGTCTGCATGACGGAGGACGTACAGTATTATTCATCGTATATATATTTATGCCTTGATGTTCAATATGATTTATAACATATTTGGTGGGGCATTCATTCGCAGCTGCTAATTAGTAGACCCTTTTTATTTACAGATCCTTTCAAAGTTCTGAACTCTTTCCTTTGTTGTCCTTAGCTCTCCATAACTTTGAATTGTCAGAATATAATATGAGTGTTGATAAGAACAGGTTAGGAGGGTCATTAATATACAAGAAGAATAACACTAGGCCTAGAAACGATTCACTAAAGCACTAAAGCTGTGTTTTAACCTTGAAACAACATGATAACCGAGAAATCGACCTTTATCTTCACATTCAAATGTTTATCAACAAACTTTAGTGACAGAATTGACTGAATGGATGAAATCTATGATGTAGTAATCCACCTAACACAGTATCTTTTCGCTCATGTAACCAATTAATGCATAACTTCAACTTTAAACATTATTGTTCTATTTTCATTCTTTTAGGAAATACAACTATGAAACATATGGACCATGTGCAATTCAAGATCCTTTGATAAACAATGAACTTGGATACTTTAATGTGACGATAGGTTTACTTGAAAAGATGGATCTATTAAAGTATGTGATAATGTTCGTTGTCGTTGTTTGACCATAGTAAATCAATAATCAATATTTTATACTACTTATTGATATAAGTAGAAAGTAAGAAGTTATTAACAAGAAAGCGAATGAGCATTTCTTAGTAATAACAAGTGATTTCACTTTAACTGAAATCACCATGACAACATTTAGTTAATATATAATTAGGTGTTGTGGAGATTGTTGAATACTCATTTAATATCACGAATTGATTTGAATTACATAACCAATAATCACTAGGATACATTGGAAAACTATTTCATCTTAGTATAAGACTCTTCAATAGTTCACACCCACGAAACAATTAGGAGTCGAACCCAGAACTCTCTGGCTCCGCGGTGAACGCTTCACGATTGTTAATGCTCCAACTTTTTCCATCGTATATTTTATCAGTCAGTAGATTGTGACAAGTAATTGTAAAACATTCACAACAACCTGTAATATGAAGATTGTGAATGCACCTGTTAGAAATCTTGACAGCTGACGACTGATGAAAGTAAAGTAGACAATATTGAGGGATCATTTAATCAAGGATGTAGACTTATACCAACCATCGAGCATCTAAATATTGAGTGAACAATTTTTTAGAACTATGAACAAGCTTGTCTAAGCAGAACAAATAACAAAATAAGATTAATTTCAAATGATATAAAGTGGTCCAATTCATTCTCGATCCTATGGCAGACTTAAATTGTGCAAACCAAGCCTCCCATTACAACCGGTTGTCTCAATCCTAGGAACTTCATTTTATAAGCTATCAATAGAAATTTCGAAGATATTGAAGTATTTAGTGAACTTATAGTATCATTCTATCAGATGCTTTATAGCATTCACAAATAGGGATAAGGATATTCACATCAACAACGATGAATTGATGATGTCCTTTTACGCCATAACTCTAATTACTTCATTTAAACAAAAGCTTACACAAGACTGTATTCATTCGATTAACCAACGATTACAATCTTCCAAAACACACAAAGTTTCAAAATTGAAACTCGTTGGATTTTATCCAGATGTGCATCGTAACATATTTTATATACATTAATAAGATATGCAATCTAATGAAATGGATACACTTAGGATCACCAATATCTGGAAGTATTGCAGAAATAGCAGTGTAAAGATTAGAAACTTCATTATCGCCGATGACCAGCCCAAAAATGTAGACCAGTTATGTAGACGACATCATTGTCAGCATAAAAATCAATGAATCATAAAATATCAACAGTTTAATCAAAAGCGGTGCCTATTTCAAAATGCATAAACATACTGCAGAAAACCTATCGTATGAGGGATTGAAGGAGAATTCTTAGTGACCGTCTTGTAAATGAACGGCTATCGACCCAATTTCATCAAGAATTATCTTACAAGAACACCAACAAACCCAAAATTTAACATTGAGACTAACAAAGGGATTATCCTACCTGCTACATAAAATATAACTGATCTTATAACCAGACGTTGGAAAAAATGTCATGCGTAAGTTAATAAATTCACTACAATCCCTCATATACAGACCAAGGGGCGAGATAACCAAAGAAGACAATACAAACGTCATCTATAAAATAAACTATTCTAATTGTGATAAACACTACATCGAACAAAGCAGCTAACTGTTATGACATGAAGAAAGAAAGGTTTTGGTTGGTTATAGCGAACGCCTAGTTCATAATGCGCGACTGACCTAAGCCCACTCATTCCCAGGCCGATAATAGTAGAACCAGAATCAGAAACGGAGAAAACACGTATTGTATTTCAACCATGCCTTTATATATACATAAAATCAGATCACACAGTAAACCATTTAACAATCTAACATTGACACAGAACAAAGGAAAGAGTTGCAGTGAATGGGGACAACTTATATACAACTAAGTGACTGTAGTTCTTAGTAATAAACAGTATACTAGGAACAAATATACTAAACGTGAGGACCGGGTAAAGGGAACGCAACGGTCATAAAAGTGAAATTTTACATTGTCCACAGTTATGATAAATGAAATAATGTTCTAAAGCACAGTTCTCAAAGATAATCAATCTTCATTGGTGCCCAGCATATCACTAACCTCTCTACTTTCACCAACATGAACATTAATTAGCTGTCAATCACAACGACTTATCTCTTATATCAACATGTACTGAGGATAATAGACACTGGTTTGACTGGGACAAAGAAAATTAGAGAATTTTACAAAAGCTTGTCATTCAAGTGGAACGGCAACCAATTAGCGTATTGAAATAGATGTAATCTATCCACGATTTAAAAAACCAATAAGCAGCTACAATTTTAGGAATACTACCGACGAAACAAATCAAAATAAATATACAAAAGATGAGTGGAAAAATATCAACAGTAACCAAGTAAATTCAAGGTCAATACAACAAGTTGTGCCGATAAAGTCGTCTAGAATGACAATGAAATCTTCATCGATTGATTACTGCGAAGTTACCAGTTTTCTGCTTACCACTCCAAACCACTCTCCATCTCCACATAGTACCAGTTACATGAAGTCACTTAGACTAGTGACCATATTACAATTCGATCAGCACTATGAAGGATTTGACAAACATTCAATTGGTCACTATACAGCAATCAATAAATGCATACATCATAGTCGTACATAGGGTGAGTCAAGGACGTAATAGCTAGGTGATAACAGTTACAGACTGAGAAACTGAAAGACCCAGGAATCTTAAGTCCCCTTAATTATTATAGGTACGCCCATTTGATGACTGTTCAGTAACACGAAACCCAGGTCCAGTGTTTCTTGTAGACTACCCCCAAACTACCTCCCAATAAAATTTTTACAGTTAAACTATCCAGCTCAATGAACACAGTATAATCAAAATTATTCAATCACTTGAGAAAGATTCTTCATCTAAATGAATCTATGAAATCTTATTTCACTGACTGTGTGTTATTCGATTAAACAAAACAATTTCATGTCTATTCAACTAAAATTTTCTTTTCACCGAATTCATAGCTAGTTATACAATCATAGTTACTTAGTGACATATTCAGAAGTCAAAATTATGTGATCTAACAGTTGTTTTCAATAGGTTCTTCTTCAGGTCCTACATTTAAAAATCCATACACTGTCATATTCGCAATTAGCTTGTGTAACATCGTAAGTATTGTGATGATAATGATGATGAAAGATGGAAGAACCTGTTTTGAAATAGAGTACGAATATCTTGTAGATTGAAAGGAAAGGGAGGAAATGAGACAAGAAGGAGGAAAGACAACCGAAAAGAAATTCATAAATTTAAAGCCCTTTTGTAAAGTTCAATATATTCCTTATGTGTACATAAGTTCAGTTTCTTCTAGTTGATGCCAAATACTCACTATATAAAGTCGTATTCTAACACCTCTAGGTCAATTACACCGTACTTTGTATCTAGTCGAAAGGCTTCATCAAACTTGATGTAGAGAATAGTTCATTGAAATTAATTCTTTCCTCCAATATTCTTAACTTTAAACTATTATATGGATATCTTTGTATTATTAAAATATAGACATATTGAATTTGAGATGGTTGGTGGATTGTTGATTAAATTTGTTACAAACTAATTTCCGTTGGATGACATCGGAAACCAGGGGGGTTAGTAGTGGATAACTATATTGTCCTAGTGTGGAACTCATCAATAATGTACACCCTAGATTCCTCCCTAAGGGCTTTCGGTTGGCGAACGCCTAATGATTTTGAACAATTCGGCTGGCATCGAATGGTAGAATTTTTACACCTGATGATAATCGATGATCAGTTCGTTATATTACAAATTGACAGCCGTCTCTATCATTATGGATACATACAGTTAAAATAAATCTTTATTACACAGGAAATGTTTTAATGTAAGGAAACATTTTTCTCACCTCCTCCCCCCCCACCCCAACAATTTTGTAACCTACCACCACCCTCCTGTCTCAATTTGTTCCTTAAGAAATTAGCAGTATTTGGATTCCAGTTATTGGCTTTAGGATGTGGGGGGTTACATGAACTATTCATTTCTGAGAAATATTTTCTCTTTTCTTAATGAAGAACAGTAATAATCGTGAAGGTATTATTATGGAAACCGGTTCACACATAGTTACTGTCTACTGAGAACTTATTACAAAACATATTAATGTTGATTTGGGTTTTCAACGTTGTAATCATTAGAGATGCCAATTCGGAAAGGCGATATATTACCACTTTGTAATCAATCGTTTCTCACTATCTGATAAAACAGATAGGAGTATCAATTAAATAAGAAAGTGGCTTTTCTTTCTTTTTGAAAGGAACATTTTATGTTAACTGTGTTTTTTTTTCTCTTCTTTGAATTATTGTAGTAAACTGAAACAGTATGGAATTACTCCAAACGACAATCTACAACAAAATGTAAGTTGTGTGATATTAAGTAGTATCTTTTAGAATAAGTAGTTTTCAAAGTACCCATAAATTTTTAAATAGAGTAATAATTATCATTGCTATTATGAGTTGGTCTGAATTAGACAGATGTTAAATCGAAGTATGGATCTCTTCAGTAGTGCGCGTTCACGACTACATCTGGATTAAACTCAGGATTTTGATTTACATTAAATATCAACTCACTAATGACTAACTTCCAGAGATAATTCCTGGAGTTCTAGTAAGAAGACGTAGCCATTTGAGGTCAACCATGTAGGGTGTGAGACAGCTAACTACCGATGACTATGGACGAGGTTTCACAAACGTATCACAACTGACTGAATTAGAAATATCAACCATTGGGAGCCGACTTAGTGGTCTAAAGACGAAGCGTTTACAGCAAAATCATAAAGTTTTAGGTTCGGTTTCCTGATGAGGTCGTGGATGTGCACTACTAAAGTGTCCCATACTAGAACGAAGCAGCTACCCAGTACTTTCTCGTGGTCACTGGTCCTCTAGTTCAGACCAATTCGTGATATCAAATGAACATTCGTTAATCTTTACAAAGCACAACAGTATGATATTAACCGAGGTATTCCATTTTCATCCAGAATGTCTCGACTACAGTATAGAATCAATTGAATAAAATACTTGAAGTGTCGGCGCCTAGTTAATAAACAACCTAATCATCTCTTTTTGATTGATTAGTCACACTAAGTCAATGAGAAAACAATGTTTATGACTGAATAGTCTTATGCCTCGAAAATACTCTAAATCACAATATATAGAAAAACAATAATCTTGATGGGACTAATCAGGGTGTGCACACATCTGCCCCGTGATTACTAGTCGCTAAAGCCGAAATGAAGAACATATGACAACTAAGCCAATCACCAGACTCATTATTTTATATACATACAAAACCTGACCACGTAGAATATCAGTAGGAAGAGCAACATGTATAAAAAATGGGAACAATAGTGATAAGGACCCAAGGGTATAGACACATGGTTAATTAGTTGTAGATTCTGAGTGAAAAATGATATGATACAGTCTGCAGCTCCATTAGGAGGTTAGAGTGATGGGAACATGACGATAATAGAAATTACACAAACGATTTACGTATGCTCAAAATAAATTAAATAGTCATCTGAAAGACAGTCCTGAAAGAGAGTTGCTCTTCTGGAATAGCCCGATGTAACAAATAATTCACTAGTACTCTACCAACATCAATCTGTGACGAATCTAATCAACTCAAAGTGTAATACCAGTCTCTACAGACCACCTTAATTCAAAACGGATTTATCAAGTACCGGAGAATACTAGAACATATCATGATGTATGGTTAGAACAAAAAGTACAAGCAAACAATATTGTTTCGTCAATTAGGTCTTCATCAGACCTTATTTTATTATACACAGAAACATTTATATGCTAGTCAAGGCAATTCATGAAACATGGATGATAATAAGATAGATGGATTATGCAGCTAATGATATTCATTAGGTAGGAAGCTCAAATTAATAGTTAGAGAGCAGTTGTACAAGTGGTAATGATAAGAGTAACAAAAAACCTTAAGACGATCATTGGTTGTTATCAGTGATAACTGTCTCTCTCCTGATAATTCTGAACTCTACCAGTTGCATTATATATCACAAACTGGGGTAAATGGGAATTCTACTTTTTCATGCCGGCCCACTGGTGCAAAGGGTTAGGTGTTCATCAACCATTGAGGAGTTCCACACTAGGATGAAACAGCTGTCCAATCCTTTCTAGTTTTCAGTCGTACACTACTAACATGTGTCCGTAGTATGGTCAGTCAATTAAAAAATCGTAAGAAATGATTATTATGTAATCGGAAGATGCGAATAGACAGTTCTGATAAAATAGACAGTGTGAACAATAAACGAAACGTATGGGAGCGGAAGACAAAACAAACCAAAACAAATGATATGCAGAGCTCATGAAATCATTTGTTAAATTTTATTTGACCAAGGATGAGATAGGGATGTTATATATTTTTTTCTCAATACATAGACTAGGGTTGTTGGTTCGAATCTTTATGGCTTCTGATATGTGTAATAAGAGAATTCGGACATTATTAAGAAGTAATGATTGTATATGCCGGCTGTCTATCAGATGAGCTAGGATTGTTATGTGAACACACTTTATCGAACCATTTTCAAAACTATGCTGAAAGGTGTTCATTCAATTACTTGTTAAATTTATAGTATGCCCAATATGGGTAAAAGTAATATGATTGACACGAATAGGATTAAGTTTAATGAAACTGAATTCTTCACTTTATTACAATCTATAGCATTAGGCGATGTTGAATTATTAAACAATTAGCTCATTTCACTGAAATATGTAGAAACAAACGATTGCCGATTCCATTAGTTCAACTATGGGTGCCAATCAATACGATTTTACATTATCTGATGTAAATTACTAAGTACCCATCATTGATAATAGGTAATTGTCGAATGAATATAGAAATATCTAATTAGAATATATTTGGATCGTCCCGTTGATTTGTCATAGAGTGCAAATGATCAGATTCTGATGGCATATGCGCATCCTTACCAGATTGACTCGATATGGCAATAGTTTACGAGTACTGGATTATGGCTAGCAAGTTGAATCCAGGGTGTTCGTTTCGTCCTATTTAGAACTCATCGGTTGGATGTACCTGTACATATGGAAATAGCGAGTGATCACTTTCAGTTCATGATAAATCAATGAGAGCATCCGGATACATTCTAATTATATATACATACCCTTTGCTCAAGTGTGGCTATCTGGACACAGTAGCATAATAATTTAGGCTGTACGGTTTGGCGTAAAACAAAGTGAGTGAACGTCAACACTATGATAAAGGTACATCCAGCTGACGATCCTCAAACAAGATGATATACGCATCCTGGATTCCTCTTGTCAGTCACAATTCAATTCAAGCAATAGAAATATCTACTGTGTTATAGAAGACCACGAACATGCTTCATCAAAGAGTTCTCTTTCAAATGAATTCATTTCCATTAACATATTGAAGAAGATCTTTGACAGGTAAGAAGAAATTCTTTACTTCAGCAAGTGACGAACATAGTAAGGATATTGTTTTCGCTAAAAAAAAATCATCATGACATTTATCTTACCTGTATGCAGTAGTTCTCAATTATTGCCTAACCGAAAAAATATACATCAAGATTCTGGAAGGTTCTTTTGAATGGTAATTGGATGGAATGTCCTCGGTTTCTTCAAAGCTTCTTAAAGTTTTACTGACTCTTCAGGGAAGTATCCCAACAGCCATATTCATTTATTAACTAATAGTAATGATTATTATTACTGATAGTCAAAATGTGAACATTTCTGATTGTACATCTTAATGGAGATGAATTCATTTGAAAGAGAACCCTTCAATAAAATATGTTCATGTTCAACACAACAGATATTCCTATACTTACATCACATTTACCAATTAGTACATTCATCAGTGATACAGCGTACTAACCTAGAATGGAAGTATTCATCAAAATGATTGCTTGATTTTCAATGATGGATGTTTAACAAAACATTGGAACCTTGTAATGATCTCAAACAATCAGTTCAGATGAATTTAGAACAATCATGATCTATGCATACTTTTATTTTCTAATGTTTCTATAATTGCAGTATTATGTGTTATAGTTCATGTATCCGTTATTCTAGGTGTGAATGCCTGTGCATCTGCCTACTTACTTGCTTTATAACGTTGTTTTTGGTATAGTTTGCTAAGATAATCTTCACATTCTTAACTTGTCATTAGCTAACCTATTCCCACGTCTTTGCAATTAGAAACATTTAGGATATTATTATCCCTATATATATATATACCCAGTTCGCTTATTCCTCTGACTACTTGATTGCTTGATTTCTTCATCGCTTATCTATAGATTCCTTGTCACTTGTTTATTGGGTACTGATTACCGACCGTTTTTTGATTCTATTACTGGTTATTACACTATAATACTATTATCGTTACTGTTGACTTTTCACTGGGTTACTTCGTCACAACAATTCGGAATAGTAAATACAAAGTTCTAAGTACTGGGGGGGGGGCTGAGATAAGTAATAATAATAATAATAATAATAATAATGCTGTACACATATAATTAAACTAAATGGACCATAGATCTATTGTTTCCACAGATTTAATTGAAATGACTTAGTCATTTGTTACTTCTCCATTTCGGAATGTTGTTGATTCTGTTGAGGTGTAAAGTTGAGTTTTTTCTTCTAATTACATACTATTAAATAGTACTTCTTGCTTTCTATTTGTGTAGAAATCCGACTTTCAGAGGTCACTTATGATGTTGTATAATGTCACACCATCTCTCTGGTGCTATCGACACTATGTAAGTCAATAATGTAAATTTTACTAGATATTACACAACTAGAAATTGACATCTGTATAATAATAATAATAATAATGTATTTGGATCTTCTCGTTGATTTGTTGTGAAGTGATGAGTTTTCAATGGGACGAAACAGTCGATGTGGATTCTACATCCCAGCCAAAATCCAACTCAGCCAATACATATTAGCATCATTTAGTTTCATTAGTTCAAATAATAAATTCTCTCAATTACTTGTTTCATTCGTGTATTTTGTTACATCTGACGATTTCGTAACTCCTGTGTTCCATCACGGCTGTAAAATCTAACATCCAACACATTAAACGTAGGATGAGTGTGTAACTTCCTGTTGATTAGTTATAGACTGAAACTGGTCAGTCTCTGCTGCTATATATGCATCCTGAGTAGATATTCCCTCGATCCCAATGTGAACATCAACATTAAAATGCAGGTACATCCAGGTGATGATTCCCAAATAGGACTAAGTGCGCGTACTTGATTCCACTTGCCAATCACAATCCAACTTAAATAATTATTAATATTATTATTGAAGTTTTATTCGGCAGTATATGTGGTACAGTATAAATTTTCAGTATATAGTGTCCCAACAAGTTACTCTTTTACCAAGTACACAGTGACAGTAGTAGCAGCAAACTCACTGTACTCATCAGTGAAGTGAGGTAGGATCGATGGTGTACAGTCCCAAGTCACATAAACATTGGTAATATGTGTATATTGATATTTATTCAAATTGTTTGGACGACATCTTAATGTCAAACAATCATTTGAATCATTTGAAAACTAAGAGCATACACAGTTGAATTTACACTAGTCCGTGTCCACGAAAGTAGCGCTACCAGAACCACCAAGCCTTTCTTGAGGATAAAACAATTCTGATGAAAAATCTGGAAACTTTTCAGTGGTAGCAAATTGTCACCATACAGCTTATCTAGCCTAAATTATTTAACCACAGTTATAGCATGTGTTCATACAGCTGAAATTGTAGGCAGTCCCTTTTTGAATAAAAGATCTGTAGCTAAGATTAAGAATTTCAGGATGAGACATGTAATGAATATTAATCCATTTTAATGCATGTTGCCAGCCATTATAATGTCTTTGCTATGATCTCATTGTTTTACTGACGACTGGCTATAGACATTTTATGTAGGCAGGTGAGTACACAATACGATTTTGGTACACGATTGATCAGTTAAAACAAATCAAAAACGAAAATGTAACTTGTTGAAGCCACTGTAATGTAATGACCTTCTATTGAGAGGAGAGTGAATATATTTTGTTCAGGAGAATGTCTTTGGTTCGATTGCGTTCTTTGACCTGAATGGTTTAATTTCGGAGATTTTGTCGACATTCTGCACGACTTCATAGATGCAAATTGCTGATATAAATGAGACACAGACACAATTTTTTTAGGAAAACCTGGTGATTTTATACAAGAAACAGAAGGGAATCTACGAAGTTTAGCATTCTAGTCAAACAGCAACCAAGAAACTTATTTACATCGATACAGTTTATTAAGTAATTCGAAAACAAGTAAGTAACTACAATATAATAAACTAGGTTGATAAACCAGGAGGATCTAATGTAGATGTGAAGGCACTTATTGGTAAGGAAAGAGAAGCATTTCTACAATTGAAAAATATCTGGAACTCACACCACCTATCAGCCAACATCAAAGTCACAATTTTTGATGGAAATATCTATACAGATAACTCTATCGTATGGAGATGAAAGTTGCTTAGGCAACTACAGAAAGCATCATTCGAAGAATACAAGTATTTATAAGCAAATGTTTGCACAAGATACTTTGGATCCATTGGCCAGATACCATAAGCAACAACCTTCTGTAAGAGAGGACAAACTAACTTCCAGGTGAGGAAGAAATTAAGAAAAGACGCTGGAGGTGGATAGGACACACATGATGAAATCACGAAACTTTGTTACAAAATAACCCATAACTCGGAATCGTGAAGACCAAGGGAAAAGAGGAAGACTCAACAACACATATTGTCGGGAATTGGAGGCAGACATGAAGAAATTGAATAGCACTTAAGAAGAGTTGGAAAGAAAAGCCTAGGACAGAGTTGGTTGGAGAATGATGGTCGGCAGCCTACGCTTCACATGGGGTAACAGGCATTAATTGGTTGACTGATTGATTAGGGTCAAGATGGAAGGGCATCAAGATGACTGCGTAAAAAATGACCGGAAAAGTATCGACAACAATCGATTAAATTTAAAGTCAACATAACAAGCTACTAGTCACTTATGATAAGAATTACATAGCTTACTTCTCTTAGAAGCTTACATCAATGAAGTCTTTTTGAATGACAATGAAAGTTTTGCAATTAAACCATTCAGCTCAATGAACTCAAATTAAACTTTTAACTATTCTAATAAATTTAATGATTTTCATTGGATTTTAATACTGAACAAACTCAATACACATATCTTCAGTTGAATTAATATTTCAATTGGGATGGTTATTTTTGTGGAGATTGGTTATTTGATTTGATTGGATATATCACAGATTGATATTGGCGGAGTACCATTGACAACAAGGGCGCACTGGATACCTGTTTCGTTCTAGTGTGGAACTCTTCATCAGTGTGCACCCACGATTCTGCACCAGGGGCTTCAGGTTGACGCGAACGCCAATCAAATCAAATAACCAATCTCCAAAAAAATAACCATCCCAATTGAACTGTAATAATGAGCTCATTAATGACTAACTCAAGGATGTTCCTGAAACTCCAGTGAGAAGTCGTGACTGGTGGAGTTCAGACTTGTCGGGAGTGAGACAGTTATCACCAATGACAATGGATGATCGTCGCGCTATATATATATCACAAACTGATGGAAGTGGGAATTCTACCATTGGATGCCGTCCCAGTGGTGTAGATGGTTAGGCGTTTGCGTCAACCTGAAGCCCATGGTGCGGAATCGTGGGTGCACACTGCTGAAGAGTTCCACACTAGAACGAAACAGCTGTCCAGTGCTCCCTGGTTTTCAATAGTACCCTGCCAACATCAATCTGTGATATATCCAATCAAATCGAATTAATATTTACTAATTGAATCAACAGATCTATTGATTTATATAAATGCTAAAATGATTAAACTTTATCATTTTGATCATTGATAGGGGTATCCTTTCTTTAATGTATCTTCTTTAATTTTTTGTTTTGTTTTTAGACTGGTAACATTTACTTTCTTCAAATTGTAGTCTGTTTGAATAAAGATCTGAATTTTATTGAATGTTCACAAGAAGGTAAAAATCAAACAGATAGTTGTCCAGATACTTTTATATTCCCTTCTTATCATGATACAATTAAACAACCAGAGAATATAATCGATTTTAAGTAGTTGACTACAATATGTTAATGAATGAATGAATGAAAAATAGTTTTTTTTCTACTTCATGGTCTTTTTCATACATTCAATTCATGTTATCCCTCATGTAGGATGACCGGTTCTATGGATCCTGATTTTCCTGCAACACGATATCTTACAATTAAATCTCCCCCTCCAACGTAACTTTGTTAATTACACATGATGTGTGTCTACCTTCAGTGTTGGCTATTCTTTATGATCATTAATGTTGAACTCATTATTGCAGAACCTGAAGAGAGAATTTAAAAGAAAGGATATTCATCTCTGAAAGTAATAAATAGTATAACCATAGAATGACATCTACATCCATGACATTAATGGATAGATTGAGTCTGAACAATATGATGTTGATTAAAGCAATTCACTTTTAGATTACTGAAACTAGACTGAATGAATGATTTCGCAAAATGATTTTCAATAACTGTCTGTTATATTACTTGCTTACTTACGCCAGTTACTCCTCACTAAGGAGCATAGGCCGCTCACCAGGATTTTTCATTGAACTCTGTCCTGAGCAACCCTTTCCAATTGTTTCCAGTTGCTGTTTATCTTTTTAATATCTGCTTTCAATTCTCGACGCAGCGTTTTCTTAGGCCATCCTCTATTCCGTTTCCCAACAGGATTCCATGTTAATGCTTGTCTGTTTTATACCAAGATAAAATGACTGATTCTATGAATTCTGATTTATCCACAATAGGATATCTTACAACCAACCTCCAGCTTTGTCTTAACCTACTACGCAGACACGATAATCCTAAAGAATGCTCAAGTAGGCGTTAGCTTAGGTATAAAACATATACTGCCGAAATACCTAGTCACGAATCGTACTTACCACATGAAAAGATATATGTATAGATCAAATTTATTTATCTATTCAACTGTGATTCATCATTTATCTGCCTATACTTACACTTCCCACAAGCGTAGGTCACATATATCGATGCATAATCAAAATTATGTAATAAAGCGGATTGAATGTGTAGTCTACATATGAATATGAAGCATCCATAAAAATGAAACTATCAGCTGGAAAAGGACTTTCTAACAAATGGGCTACAGATCTCATATTAATATGAATTCATCTAATTGATTGAAATTGCTATCATTTCACTGATGATATTATAATAGGAATTACGATTCAAAAGATCCCAATATCCATTTCAACGAATACAAGGTACAATATAATCATTGATCTTATTATTCGATCGACTTAGAAGTTATAACTAAATGGTAAGAGACAGTTGGTGACATGAATCCGAATCTATTCTAAATAGCTTAGTTACATTCACTCTTAATAATTATGGTGCATTTAGATTTTCCCGTCGACTTGTTATGAGCTGAATTTCATCAGTCTCTGTTGATATATGTACTTCTTGAGCTCATTGCCTCAATATATCGATAGTTCACAAGTAATATTTGAGTTGGTTTATCACTGGTATATACATACCTGTTGCACCTGTATCGCTGTCCTGACTTAGTAGCTTAGTGGTAAACGTGGTGGTGTTTGACAGGAAACGAAGTGAGTTCGAGTCTGGGTGTGAACATCAACACTGGGATACCAGCCGACGAGTCCCAAATAGGATGAAACGTGCGTCCTGGTTTCTGCCTGGCATCCACAATCCAACTTGAACAAGTCATTTTCAATGTTCCACTAAAGTATGGACTTAAGATTACTTTACGTCCTCCTCTCTATGATTTAATCCTACTTTCTCAAATCATATTCTCTATGCCCAATCATTTTTTATAATCATTAATCTCACTACTACTATTATTATTATTGTAGTAGAACAGCCAATGGTCATCATTCGGCTCCACATCCGACAAGGTCTCAACCAACTGATTTCAGCCTTTTCTGCGACTCCAACCAGAAAGGCGTATGAACCAATGGAAAGCAGTTTCATGCAACTTTCACTTAATGTCATTAACTGACTAATTCCCTGTTCTTTCCAACCAGCAAATAATGCATGGTATGGAGGTAGGTGGGATGATATTCATAAATCGTTGTTTTCACGAAGCCCTAGAACTTAGTCACTGTTATCTGATCTGAGTCCATTAAGTTCACATTCACCACCTACGAGTAAGCACTTCTAATCTTTCCATTCAAATTCCCAGTTATTCATACATAGGGAAGCGCGTTTTCTGGAGAAGATTATCGAATCGACGGTGTAACTCATCCTCGGTTGTCACCAGGCTACATTATGTAGGTGTATAGGCATAGATTACGAAAACATTATTGCCAATGCTGGCTTCTCCTCACTTCAGTAGAACCCTATTATCTAATAGCACATGCAGGACTGTTGTTAGGGATCCAGTCGATTAGTGCTGTCTCTACTCTGGGACAGTGTGATTCTTACATTTCTGGAACTGACTCTAATGTTATTGGATCCCACGTGGAACACACTGTTTGAATGGACAGATGAAGAGCGGCTTGACTGCATATCTTTAAAGTTCTGAATATGGACCTCGGCTACATAACAAATATAGATGTGGGGACCTTCTAAAAATATAACAAAATCTATTTTCTGTCTGATCTGCATAAATGTGACAGAGTCGAAAAAAGCCAGTTTAAATGGTACAGGTTGTTTTAAAGAGGATGTATTAAATTTTAACATCAGTTAAAACAAACGGAAGGTATGCTATTCAGTGACTTTAGGTCAAATTGAAAGCATTGAATTTTCATTATTAACAAGCTGCTGAATAATTTGGTTAAGTGATGAGAATAAACGAAAGAAACAAAAACGGAGGGAAAAGGAATATAAATCAACTAGAACTTAAAACCAATCTACACAAACCACCTCAATTCAACTACAACACTCAGGTCACTAGTGATTTATTTCATGATATTCCTGAAGCTCGAGTGAGAAATCGTGACTAGTGTGATTCAGACTTGTTGGAAGTGGGATAGTTATCACTGATGACAATAGATGATCATCGAGCTATATCACAAGCTAATGAGAATGGGAATTATATCACTGGGTACCGGCCCGTTTGTGCATAGGGTCATGGGTTCGCTAACCTGATTTCAGTGCAAAACAATCTGGGGTACACACTGCTGAGGAATTCCATACTAAGACTACTAAATCTGTTTAATGCTCCTTGGTTTTCACTGGTACCCTACCAACAGCAATCTGTGGTGAATTCAATCAACTAAAACTAAATACCATTCTCTACAAATAACCTTAACTAAAATAAACAATTTCTGTTAACATGACAGTGAGTATCGCATATATATCAATATCGTTCAGATGAGAGGCAATGTGATAAACAGACTATTTTCTTCATAATTCTTAGTCATTGTCTGTGTGTATTAGTGGGGTGGGATGAGGCACCGTCCTGACGACTAAAGTGAAAGAAGTTGGTGCAAAATGGGACGGTTTAACAAACTATTGATTATTAAGTTAAATTAACTATGTGATATTATATAAGTTGGATTGTGACTGGCAAGTGGAATCCAGGAAGCGCGTTTCGTCCTATTTGGGACTCATCGGCTGGATGTACCTAAATCCCAATGTTGATGTTCACAGTGGCTATCGAATTCAGTTTGTTTCGTGCCAAACAATGCTTGTGTACTACCACTATATAGAGGCAGTCCATTCAGGATACATACATGGCAATAGTGATTAACTAATCTCAGTCCAGGAAATTCAAACACATTCGAACTAATGAATCATTAAGTTACTAAGTGAATTACAATCGAAACGATGATTGCCTTCAATAAGATTTCAGTATTTATTCTTTATCATACATACAATAAATGATGATTGTACACTTAACCCTCATTAGTATTTGTAGATTATATTCGAACAGTATTGTAAAGCTGAACAAAATGTAATGTCAAGTAAGAGGGGAATGTAGAGGAACATATGGCAAAATTTAATGCTACTTCAAAATTATCATTTAGGATTATAAATCTGTTTGTAAAGTTATAATTGAAAGTTACAATTAGGGTTATAACCTGAATGGTAAAGTGTTGGGACGGCTCCCAGAAACCTCAACAAAGCCTCCAGAACCCTTAAGGGAGTCGAAAACACTTCGTTCAATCACTGATCAATAGAATCTTCCAGAATCTCGACGTGGAGAGTTCTGATTGCTTAACAGTTGAGACTTCTTAGTTCTGATTGAATGGATTCTAATACTGATCTTGTTGTTTCAAAAAACTATAAATATACGAACATATGTACATGACTCAGTCTCATTTTACTGGAATAAAGTTCCTGTCTACTCGTCGTCTGTCATGCGAATTCACGACTAGGATAGTTCAAGGCGTTCGATTGCTATAGTTGTTTGCTGCTAGTCAAGCTATCATGTACGAGATATAACACAAAGAAAATAGTATTTACAGATAATCGTATTGTTATTTGAGAATAATCTTTTGCATCGTTAATAATATAAAACATTATATTATGACTCTCCAACCCCTACCCCCCACCACCACCACCCTCCCTCGTTCATGGAAACATGCAGTAAAACGAGATTTATGGTGATAACTACATGTATCTATGTTTTCCAGTTGAAACGATTATAGTGTTAGTCCATTTGTTTTGAATAAATCCTTACCTGTTAGCGAAGATTTTTATGAAGCGGTGGGTGGGTGGGGGGCGTGGTGACATATTGCAATTAGTCCTTAGTACAAATACCTGAAAGCTTCTTAGTCACATAGATGAACTTTTCATGGTCCTTTTTGTTGTATAACAACTGCAACGCTACTATAAAACTACAATTCATTTTTTTGACACGTAGAATATTTATTCCCCCCCCCCAGTAATATAACGGGGCATTTTCTCAATAAATTCTTCGCTCCTCTTATTGGCTTAAAGAGGTTTATGAACTATAATTGGGTTTTGTGCAGATTGTTTAGTGTTCGTTTGATAACACGAATTGTTCTGAATGAGGCAGCCATTGACCACCAGGATGCACTGAACATCTGTTACACTACAGTATAGAACTCATCAGGGATCGAACCAAGAACCATCTGGCTTCGCTATGAACGCTTTACTGTTACACCACTGAGTCGACTGACAATGGTCAATATTCCTAATTTAGTTAATTCGTTATACGTTTTTTGCTACCTCATCCATTCCTGTCAGTGAGCAACTGCCTCATACTCGACACGGTTGAGCTCTACTAGTCACGTCTTCTTACTAGAACTCTAGGGATTACCTTTGGAACTTAATCACTTGTGAACTGATATTCATTATAATTGGGTGTTGTGAAGATTGTGAATTTCAACGATGTTTGATCCATTCGTAATCTGAATGCGGGTATTTCAGGTATTATGTTCCTGTACTGTATTCTGGTTGAAAATTCTTTGAGGCACTGACAATTTGAAAACCTACATCCACTGTAATTATCGATTATCAAAAGGCATCTGACCTTTGTCTCCATTAAGACAAATTAATTTCAATGTAGGCTGGATAATGATATTCCATTATTTATATCCAGAAACTTTGATCTATTAACAAATATTCTATTAATGTATTCATATACTACTAATTTTATTATAAGTAAACAAAGAACTTTGATTCGCGTATACAGAGATGTACTTAATGCTAAGAAAATACATTAAGATACTGATAAAAGGTGGATGTTTAGTCAACTCTGTACTTGAAATTTACTTGATACTGTAAATCATTCATCATCATTTGATTGTTTCAAAACAATTTTATTGAAGAAACGAAAACCCTTGAACAGAATAAGTTGGTAAATCATTCTATTTAATCACCAGCTTTCATAATCAATCACACACTCTATAAGTGACAGTGATTACAGGTTATAACAGAATCATAGTGGAATTGATATACCGGGGACCTAACAAAGATTGACTATCTTCGAGAACTGTACGATTGAATATTATTTCAATTATTATAATTGTGGACAGTGTAAACATCTCATTTCTATGACTATTACGTTCCCCTCACCCGGTCCTCTCGTTTAGTATATTTACTCTTAGTATATTGTTATTTACTATGAACTACGCTTACTTAATTATGCACAAGTTGTACCCATTCACTATCACTCTTTCCTTTGTTCTGTATCAATGTTAGATTGTTAAATTGTTCACTGTGTAGTCTGATTTTATGTATATATAAAGGCGTGATCAAAATACAATACGTTTTCCGTTGTTCGCACTTCTCGGTTCTCTGTTTTCCGGTTCCTAATTTTGGTTCTTCTATTGTTGGCCTGGGAATAAGTGGGCTCAGGTCAGTCCCGCCTTATCAACTAGGCACATTTCACCGGTGTTCGCTACAACCAACCAAATCCTCCTTCCTTTCCTTCTCACGTCATAACAGGAATAAAAATGAAACTACAGTTAATCAGATTAAAAATCTATGATGCCCGTAAATTTAATATTTACGTAAGCATAGTAGAACATTAAGTCAGTAATGAAGAGTCGGTCATACAATTAAAGAATTCATTGATTACGTAATGGAATAACTATGATCAACGAGTAACCAACAGTAACATGATTTGAGATCAGTCAATGATAAAGAAACAAGTAAAAATTATTAAATTGGTTAATTACGTCACAGATTATTGTTGGCAGGCTACCACTGGAAACATTGGAGCACTGGACATATGTTACGTTCTCAGCAGTGCACACCCAGGAGTTTCACGTTGGCGAACATCTAACCGTCTGCCCTACCTAGCCGGCCGGCATCGAATGATAGGATTCCAACCTACATCAATGTATGATATGTACAGTGACGACCATCGATTGTCATCAGTGATATCTGTCTTATTCTGGATAAGTGTGAACTCTATCAGTCACGACTTTTCACTAGAGCTTCAGGAATATTGTGAAGTTTGACACTCGTAAGCTAATTATTGTAATTCAATTGAGATGGTTATTTTAGTGGTGGAGTTCCAAACTAGAACAAAACAGATGTCCAGTGCTCCCTGGTTTTGAATATAACCGTGACAACATCAATTTGTAGAGTACTAAACCAATTAAAAAATGCCAATCTCCACAAAAATAACCACCTCAATTTAATTGAAATGATGTAATAAGAAAATGACAGTGGAATTCAAGATGGGGCAATGAGTGAGACGAATATTAAAAAAAGGCCATATAACGAGATAAGTAATACATTACCAATGGTAAATAGTGAATGATCACTGCTTCTTCAACAAAGAACTCCTCCAAGAACCCCCCCCCCAGAGTTGCTGCCGGTTCCAAGCCCGGATAACGGAGGAGTGTTCGGCTTGGGGCTATTAACTCCATGCCATAAAACAGCGACTTTGCCAAAAAAACGCTTACCAATAAAAATGTCTATAACCATTTTAACCCTGCCTTGGGAGTTGAAAGGCCTGATATGACTCCTCATGGCGAAAGCCAAGTTCCTTCGGAAGCCATGAGGCCGATGCTCCTTCGAATAACTAATATAGGTGACCGACCTCAAACAGTTGTCCCCTAGGCACTGCGGTCGCACTCTACGGTCATCAAGACCTTCCTTAATCCACCTTCATTTCCAAGTTCCTCATGAAGAACCCCTCCACGATGTGGGCAACCGGGAAGTGATAACCGCCCTCATGCCTCTAATAGCACTTGAGATCACTTTTTTCACGACCAAACATGTTCTCCTTCAACAAAGACTACAATTAGACTGTTTGTTGATTACTTTTAAATCCTTCTAGGCAAATAGCTATATGTTCTGTGTCGAAGTAGATTTTTCGCAATAGCACTGATCAGGATTTTTAATCCGTTAAAATATAAACATTTATGGGATATATGGTTTTGAAGTTGGACATAAACACTTCTTTACACTCTACCAATTCTGCTTCCTCAGGCAGATACATGTAGTTGGCAGTAACTTTAAACAGGTACCTATCGATCGTTGATGGCATTATAAAGTATATTGTTTTATGCAATGATGACAACTTTGGCATCATGATACGTTCTAGTTAATGCAAATCTTAGTCTTTTGTTGATGATTCATGCTGTTTACTAGTAAAAATCTTGTATTAATATTCAATCCATTATGAAAGCATTTTTCTTTCTATTCTCTTACTTAGCATTATGTAATCAGTCAATTTTGTTTCAATGCACTCGTGATTCATTCACCAGTGATTGAAAAACAGTAACTCTGTCAACCTCATCTTTTTATTATTCAGTCACAATTATCTCTATAAGTATAATGGTGCTTATTTTATGATAATCTAATACACTGCCATAAGTGGATTGATATTGACTTTGTTATTAATGTAAATGATGCTTCAAGATATCACTGTAGAGCCTTGATGAGAAACTAATTGAAAAAGAAGCTCTTTGATTTGATGAATTAGTAGAGACAATTCCATTCGACTATAATAGTTATTTACTTCTTCAGATAATATTCTTTCTTAATGATTTGTTATTTATCGTAGGATACTGGAATAGTTACGGTAACATGTTGTTAAGTCTAATGTAAGACATTAGATTAGCTTCATCTGATATACAGTCAAAATGTTAAAACAAGTAATATGAAATCTTGAAGTCAACCAGTTGATATTAAATGCGAAAACAACATCATTGTACTCTTTTCAGTCTAAGTAATTCACACTAATCAATCAATAAATGCCTGTTACCCCATGTGGAGCACAAGCCGCCAACGAGCATTTTTCAACCAACACTGTCCTGGGCTTTCCTTTCCAGCTTACTCGAAACGCTCTTCATTCTCTTCATGTGTATCTCCAATTCTCGACGCAATGTGTTCCCGGGTCTTCCTCTCTTCCTATGACTTTGAGGATTCTATGTTAGTGCTTGTCTTGTGACAGTTTAATGATTTCCTCATTGTGTGTTCTATCCACTAACACAGTGTCGTTCTCTAATTTCTCCCTCAGTTAGAAGTTGATTTATTCTCTGCAAAGACAGGCTGCTGTTAATTGTATCTAGCTAACAGATCCAAAGTATCTTACACCGATAGCTGCTTATAAATAGTTGTATCTACTGAAGGATTCTTTTTCACCTCCAGACAACAGGACTGTCTTCACATTTGTATTGAAAATTTTGGCTTTAATGTTGAATGGCATTTGACTTAAGTTTCAGATGCTTTTCAATTGTAGAAATGCTGTCTCTGTCTTACCAATCCGTGCCTTACATCTGCATCAAACCCTTCCTGTTTGTCGATGGTGCTACCCAAGTACATAAATGTTTCTACATCTTCTAGAATCTCTCCGTCAAGTGTAATTGGGTTAGTGTTCTCTGTTTTGTATCACAGGATCATGCTTTTCCCTTTGTGTATGTTGAGGCCTACCACTGGCTGCAGAGGCTGCTGCTATATTGTTCGTCTTAATTTGCATTTGATGTTGTGTGTGAAAAAGAAGAGCTAGTTCGTTCGCAAAGTCCAAGTCATCTAGTTGCGTCGATGTTGTCCATTGTATTCCGAGGGCGTCTTCAGATGTTGAAGTCTTCATAATCCAGTGAAACACCGGCAGAAAGAGGAAGGGTGACAGTAAGCATCCTTGTCTGACGCCGGTCTTCACTTCGAATGAATCTGTTAGCTGACCTTGATGAACGATTTTACAATGTAGTCCGTCTTAAGAATTCTGTATTATGTTGACTATCTTTTCGGGTACGTAATAATGTCGAAGTAGGCTCCATAATATTCTTCTATCCACGCTGTCGGATGTATTTTCATAGTCGAGGAAGTAGATGTAAAGTGGTGAATAGAGTACAGTATAAGAATGAATAAACGCGATACCTAAGATGCTCGTGTCCAGTGTAAGAATGGGCCAATCTTTGTTGAAAATTATTAACCGCTTGGATCCAATCAGAAGATAGTAATTTGGGTTGATTAGTTTACACTGGTACTACTACTACTACTACTACTACTACTACTACTACTTCCGAGTTCTCATTATGTTATCATGTGACTACTATTTGGAGTTCTAAGCTCGAATAGGAGCATTGCAGATACTCAAGGAGTTATATAATATCAGACGATATCCTTTGTATTCGAGTACAGATATATTTTTTTATGTAAGGCAACCATTATTGTTATTATTATTATTACTATTCGATTACACTTCACACATAAGTCCAATACCATTGTTAATAAACAGTACTTCGTGTATTCACATCTATATGAAATTAGTTTAGTAACAATTGAAGATAATACACAACATATTATAATCTAGTCATGATGTCATATTCAGTCTTGTTATTCAATGAAATCTTCACATTATCAAAGTATACATAATGGCATTATCAAGTATATTTTGACATACTGCAAACAATAATGAAATGTAAAGATAAAGACATCATGATACTTCATCTCTGAATTTATACAGATCATTATCATCATCATCAGCATTTGACTATCATAACTGTATATGAAAGTCAATTAGTATCTTTTTAAATTATCTCACTATTTTAATAGTAATTAAGTAGTATCTAATATGATTTAGTATGCAAGAATATGTATATTTGACTATAAGAAGAATATCATATTGTCAGAATGATTGGTTATATTTCTAATGTTGTCAAAGATACTTCACCAGGATAATCAATAAAGGATCGTTGTCGTCTTGCTACACTTGTAATTTCATTTGGTATGTTCTGTTGTATATTGGGCATTTCTTGCTAAATAGATAATAAAAAGAAATTTTTTCATAAAAATCAATTTTTCATTTATTTAGTTTGCAATAAATAGTAAAGTTTATTTAAAGTGTTTCGTCTTGTTAAAGAATTGTCAGTGTTATGTAATTAAATCTGTGTTAAAAGTCAGTTTGAAACACGTCTTCAGTATCTATTGTTATAAATGTTATCAGAATATCCACCGAGTCCAAACAGATGTTTACTTGAATTGAAATGGTTCTTTTATGGAGAATGATACTTTTAATTGATTGAATACATCACAGATTGGTGTTGGCAGAAAGCATTAAACAGCTGTTTCATTCTAATGTGGAACTCTTCAGAAGTGCGAACTCATTATTCCGCCCCAGGAGCTTCAGGTTGGTGAACATCTAACTCTGTGCATCACTGGGCAGGCATTCAAAAGTAGAATTCTTACTTCCATTAATTTGTGGTGCCCTGCCGACATCAGTCTGTGACGTATTCATTTATTTAAAATGCCAATCTCCACAAAAACTATCTCAATATGACTATAATAATCAGCTCACCAGTGACTAACTTGAACATGATCCTGAAGCTCTAGTGCGAAGTCGTGACTAGTGCAGTTCAAACTTGTTGGGAGTGGGACAGTTATCACTCTATATCACAAATTGATGTAAGTGGGAATTCCATTATTCGATGCCGGCCCAGAGGTGCAGAGGGTTAGGTGTTTGTCAGCCGGAAACCCTTGGGGTGGAATCTGGAGTGTGCTCTGCTGAAGTATTGCACACTAAAGCAAAGAAGATGAGGGCTTTTTCAACTGTTATGATTATGATTTTTTTATCCCTATATTTTCCGTTGTTGATATTTGAGAGTTAGCTACAAGTAAATACGCTAAAAATGCTCATGTATTCATGTATGTATAACTTAGAACTAGGTACAAATGTACATCAGTCCAAGTTGCTATACATCACCAGTACAGCTAGGTAAACATCTATTTCCAAGAAATAGTAGCTATTTCAGTGGTAATAAAATAAAAATGTGGACATATAGGATGTGATACTCAGATAAAGAATTAGTTCGTAAAAATAAAGATATAGAAATAAATTTAGACTCATGATTTAAGGGAAGACCATGTCTCCTAGAGTATTCAAATGTTGCTTAGGCGTTCGAGAAGACTTCAACCATGTAGTGTGCATCTACCAATACGGGTCACATCAGCAGTCAGTATGCTCATGAACTGATGACATGTTTTGCTTTGGTCACAACTACTTTTCTTGTATTCTACCCGCATATCAGTCAAGATTGCTTGTTAAAGTACTAGGTAATTAGGCATACGTAACACAGGTTCTCACCATCTCAGTAGATAAATATTCACAACCCTATCAACAAATTTACCATTTTTCCCTAGTACCTGACGTCTAACCTCACTACTACTTATCCGATGATTCAAGTAAACGCATGGAATGTTTCAGTGATATCCTTGATCAGATACCAATAACCAACGAATATCACCCGCTGTTAACGACCACTTTCATATCCATATATAAAATAGAATCAATTCTTGTACAGTTGTTACGCCGGGCGATTAAAGAAAATTAACGAGCTTTCAGAACTATTTTGGAGGACTATTCTCGTTATTTTATTCATGAGTGATGTAATCATTTTATTTCTATGACTGTTATGTTCCCCTGGCTCGGTTCTCTCGTTTTGTAAATTTGATCTTAGTATACTGTTTATTTACTATGAACTATACTTACCTAATTGAGTAACATTCACTGCCACTCTTCCCTTTGTTCTGTACAAATGTTAGATTCTTGATTGGTGTACTGTGTGGTCTGATTTTATGTATATATAAAGGCATGATTAAAATATAATACGATCTTAGTTCTCGGTTCTCAGTTCTCGCTCTCTCCGTCTTCCTGTTCTCAATTCTGGTTGTCCTATTGTTAGCCTGGGGTTTAATGGGGTTAGGTTAATAGCATATTCTCAACTAGGCACGCATCTTATTGGTGTTAGCGTCCACCAACCAGAATCATCTCCTCCTCCTTCCTTTCTTCGCGTCATAACAACAGTATATTTGTCTTTTAATTTGTAAACGAATATTTCAATAGATACTGGGTTCGAATCTCAGTGTATATACCAACGATGAGACGAATGTACATCTGACTTACGAGTTCCAAATAAGACGAAACACATTTTCTGGATTGTACTAATAGTCTTAATTCAAATATGTCAAAAACTTTTGATTAAGTAGCAATATGGAGTCACTCAGTTTAAGTAGTATGTACATCAACAGAAACTAATTAATGGTAGTTATCGTATTTCAACAATAAAACCATACAAATACTTATAATGAATTAATTCTTGCTCATACAAACGTTGAACGGTTGGCCAATCTATTTGAAATTTTAGCAACCACCGCTCAATATGAGCATCGATTTCGGCAGGATCTGCCTTGGCTTGTCATGTAATCAATAAACAATATAATCTACTTGTATCTATATATTGTAGTATAACTTACTGAAAGTTATTTTTACTTCTAAATGTAATATCAAATGCTGTATTGTATCATTGCTTATATTGTAACTCGTACGTCTTATCACTTGAATGCCTTGATGTATCCTAGTCACAAATTCACATGACAGAAGACAAGTAGACAGAAACTTTATTCCAGTACAATGGAGACTGAGTCACGTACAAAATGTTCGTATATTTATAGTTTTCTGAAACAACAAAATCAGTGTTCGAATCCATTCAATCCGAACTAAGAAGTCTTAACTGTTACCCAATCAGAACTCTCCACGTCGACGTTCTGGCAGGTTCTATTAATCGGTGATTGAACGAAATGTCTCCGGCTCCTTTAAGGGTTTTGAACACTTTGTTGAGGTTTCTGGGAGCCGTTCCATCCGCTTATTAACAATTCTGGATCAGTTGGATTGTAGGAAGTGATGAGTTAGATGACTGAACTTTAATGTATGGATTTACTTACGAACGAACATGTCGTATCAGTAATAATTAATATAACAAGTAAATCAAATAGAGCTTATGTAACTATTGGTATGTAATGTTTTGAATACAAATGTAAATAAGATATAGTGAACAGATGGATATTCTTATTTTAAAAATCTTCATCCCATGTATGTACAATGTAAAGAACTATGTGACTGCTTTTTGAATACATTCACTCCCTCCGAAATTATTTTGCTCCTACTTTAATTGATTCGGTTAATCAAGTAAAGGATGTTTAATAAAAATGTAATAAGTCATAGATTGATGTCGGCAGGGTACCATTGAAAACTAGGGAGCAATAGATAACTAAAAGTACCAATCTTCACAAACCATGTCAATTTGATTACAATAATCAACTGACTAGTGACTAACTTCATAATATTCTTGATACTCTAGTGAGAAGTCGTGTCCGGCAAAGTTTATACTTGTCCAGAATAAGACAATTATCACTGATGATAATAGATGGTGGTCGTGCTACATCATAAATTGATGTAAATAAGAAATTTATTATTGAATACGGCCTAGTGGTGTAAGTTAATCGTTCTCTAGCTTAAATCTTCTTGATTCTCAATCTGTGGTATGCACTGCTGAAGTGTCTCATACTAGGACGATTCATTTGTACAGTGCTCTCTAGTTTCCAATGATACCATACCAACATTAGTGTGATGAATTCAACCGACTAAAAATTAATTAAGAGCCTAATCCAACCTACTTGTAATTTATGAATTCTTGTTTGATTCATTTCAATCCGTTGACTTATTGCATATTCTGCTTCTTGGCTACTACCAGTAAAACGTAAATCTAAGTGAATTAAACAGGAGTTTTGATCCATTCCATCTTGAAGTTTTTTACTACCGGCCTAAACTCGAAAACAAAAACTCGAGTATATAAAGTGCTTACTACAAATCGTAATGAAAGTACCAGATTTATTGTAATCACATTAATTGAAATAAGAACACTGGAGATTAGTTTTAGTTGGATTGTAACCTGCAAGTGGAATCCACAATTATAGTTTCGTCTCATTTGTGGGTCCTCAGGCAGATGTACGTACATTTCACTAATGATACTCACACCGGAACTCGAATCCTGTTTGTTTCGTATCAAACTACACCACATTCACCACTAGATTGTCCATTCGAAATGTAGATTCGGTAACAGAGACTGATATATTTCAGTCCATATCAAACTAGTGAGATGATTCCAGGATACATTCAAATTATGTGTAAATACCCGTTGAACAAGTGTGACTACCCATTCTCAGCAGCCTCATGGTGAACGTAATAGCATTTGGCACGAAATAAAGCAAGTTCAAATCCCACTGTAAATATCAGCACTCGGACTCAGTAACTCTAGCTAATCATTCTCAAATAACACGAAACATCCTTTATGTATTCCCCTGGCCAGACACATTCCAAATCTAACCAAAAGTTTAGTTTCCTTAAGTTGATGCCTAATGCTTTCTCTATGGAGAGTAAGCTTAATCTAACATCATTAGGCAAATTATTCAGTACTTGATGTCCCATGTTAAAGTTTCATCAACCATGCTATTGTAACCATATTCAATGAAGTTGTAGTTATTAGACTATTAGATAATCATATCACAAAATGTTCACTTATTCTCACGAATAAAACCACCTATGTACCACTTATGTAACTGACTCAAAATAATCAGATTGTTTAAATCAAACGTCAATTTCCTTATATATATATCATGATAATATTGAATATTACATTATTATTATTACGTAACACTTACTACACCGATTTGATTATTTGATAAATCTAAATGTGTCAATGTACTGTTATGTGTTAGTACATGACCAAAATAATTTGCTGTCATTTCATGTAAATCATTAACTGATAAATTAAGTTCTTTTAATGTTGAATTTTGAATTAGCGCCTATAATAAAATTTAAACAAAAGTAGAAAATGTAAACAATCCATCAATAATCATACAAAATGGTTCAAAAATTGTATATAATCAATTATATTATGATTATTTTATTTTAAGACAGTTCTATTGTGTGGAATATGAAACTTTTATGAAGAACCTCAAGAAGTATCATTCAAAGATAAACAGTTGTCTATGCAAGATACTCTGGATCCTTTGGTTAGATATCATTAGTAACAATGGTTTGTGGTAGAGAACAAACCCACTTTCAATGGAGGGGAAAATTATGAAAAACGTTGCGAAAGAGTGAAAAGAATGCACTTTTTGAAAATCAACAAACAGCATCACAAGACAAGAACTAATTCGAAATCTTTGAGGCTAAGTGAAAAGAGAAAGGCTAAAGAACACATTATATGGGAAAGGGAAAATTGGAGGCAAAATGTAAAGAATGAACAGCATTTGGATAGATCTAGAAGGAAGAACTTAAGATACAGATGATTGTAGAATCTTGATTTTAGCCTATACACTATAATGAATAACAGCTGAATGAATGAATTCCACTGTTGCTACACTATAAAATAGTGTACCGTCATTTACACAATATTACTAATTCATCAAATCAGTCAATGCCTGTTACGCCCTGTGGAGTAAAGGCCGCTCACTAGCATTCTCCTACCAACTGTGACCTGTGTTATCCTCTCCAGCTCATCCCAAGTGCGCTTCATTCTCTTCATGTCTGTCTTCAATTCCCGATGCAATGTGTTCCTGGATCTTCCACTTTTCGTTTGGCCTTTAAACTTTCAAGTTAGCGCTTGTCTTGTGACACAGTTTGATGATTTCCTCAATGTGTGTCCTATCCATCAACACAGTATCGTTTCCAAATTTCGCCGTCAGTTGGAAGTCGATTTGTTTTCTACCATAACAGGTTGTTGTTGATGGTATCTGGCCAACAGATGTAAAGTGTCTTGTCTAGATAGGTGTTTATAAATACTCGTATCTTTTGAATGATGCTTTTCGTAGTTCTCCGTGCAAGTTCTAGCTCCATACAACAGAACTATCTTCACATTTGTATTGAAAATTTTCACTTTAATATTGATTTACAGTTAGTTTGAGTTCCAGATGTGTTTCACTTATAGAAATGCTAACCAGTACAAAACCTTTCTTACTTATAAATGGTTATTATTTGTTGTGACACGTGGTTTAGATCTTTTTTATCGACCGCAAGGTCTCCGTCGTCAATTGTTATTTTGTCTAGGTTGATCGCACGATTCGATTCCTAAGCTATAATACGACCCCCAGGCTGAAACTACTCGTCAATAGGAACGTTAACAGGATCATAAATGACCTTCAGGCTTCTAGAGGATTCTGCAAACTACTAAACATAGTAATGATAAGATAATTGACCAATCACAAACATTTCATGTGACTTCTCATTATCTAGAAGTTTCTGATAAAAAAAACTATCTGCTTTCTGATTGGACACAATTTTTCTTATTGATTTCTATATCCTATATACCATATTCCTTCAAAGGGTGGGGGTGGGGGTTTCTGAGCTTATCCAACACTATCAATAAATGAATAACAATAATTACAACTTACTTTAGCTATAGCAACACCACCTTCATCTTGTAATTTATTCATATGTAAATTTAATTGTACTAATAAACATGTTGATTGTGTAAGAGCATATGCAATAGATAAACCACTTGATGATTTTAAACGATTATTTGTTAAATTTAATGATGTAATTCTATTATTCCCTGATAATAATTTACTTAATGCACGTACACCACGATAACCAATTAAATTATGTGATAAATTTAAACAATTCAATGTTAAATGATTTTGTAAATGTATTGCTAATAAACGACATTGTTCTGAATTCATATGACTACTGAAATAAATAAATAAATAAATAAATAAATAAATAAATAAATAAATAAATAAATAAATAAATAAATAAATAAATAAATAAATAAATAAATAAATAAATAAATAAATAAATAAATAAATAAATAAATAAATAAATAAATAAATAAATAAATAAATAAATAAATAAATAAATAAATAAATAAATAAATAAATAAATAAATAAATAAATAAATAAATAAATAAATAAATAAATAAATAAATAAATAAATAAATAAATAAATAAATAAATAAATAAATAAATAAATAAATAAATAAATAAATAAATAAATAAATAAATAAATAAATAAATAAATAAATAAATAAATAAATAAATAAATAAATAAATAAATAAATAAATAAATAAATAAATAAATAAATAAATAAATAAATAAATAAATAAATAAATAAATAAATAAATAAATAAATAAATAAATAAATAAATAAATAAATAAATAAATAAATAAATAAATAAATAAATAAATAAATAAATAAATAAATAAATAAATAAATAAATAAATAAATAAATAAATAAATAAATAAATAAATAAATAAATAAATAAATAAATAAATAAATAAATAAATAAATAAATAAATAAATAAATAAATAAATAAATAAATAAATAAATAAATAAATAAATAAATAAATAAATAAATAAATAAATAAATAAATAAATAAATAAATAAATAAATAAATAAATAAATAAATAAATAAATAAATAAATAAATAAATAAATAAATAAATAAATAAATAAATAAATAAATAAATAAATAAATAAATAAATAAATAAATAAATAAATAAATAAATAAATAAATAAATAAATAAATAAATAAATAAATAAATAAATAAATAAATAAATAAATAAATAAATAAATAAATAAATAAATAAATAAATAAATAAATAAATAAATAAATAAATAAATAAATAAATAAATAAATAAATAAATAAATAAATAAATAAATAAATAAATAAATAAATAAATAAATAAATAAATAAATAAATAAATAAATAAATAAATAAATAAATAAATAAATAAATAAATAAATAAATAAATAAATAAATAAATAAATAAATAAATAAATAAATAAATAAATAAATAAATAAATAAATAAATAAATAAATAAATAAATAAATAAATAAATAAATAAATAAATAAATAAATAAATAAATAAATAAATAAATAAATAAATAAATAAATAAATAAATAAATAAATAAATAAATAAATAAATAAATAAATAAATAAATAAATAAATAAATAAATAAATAAATAAATAAATAAATAAATAAATAAATAAATAAATAAATAAATAAATAAATAAATAAATAAATAAATAAATAAATAAATAAATAAATAAATAAATAAATAAATAAATAAATAAATAAATAAATAAATAAATAAATAAATAAATAAATAAATAAATAAATAAATAAATAAATAAATAAATAAATAAATAAATAAATAAATAAATAAATAAATAAATAAATAAATAAATAAATAAATAAATAAATAAATAAATAAATAAATAAATAAATAAATAAATAAATAAATAAATAAATAAATAAATAAATAAATAAATAAATAAATAAATAAATAAATAAATAAATAAATAAATAAATAAATAAATAAATAAATAAATAAATAAATAAATAAATAAATAAATAAATAAATAAATAAATAAATAAATAAATAAATAAATAAATAAATAAATAAATAAATAAATAAATAAATAAATAAATAAATAAATAAATAAATAAATAAATAAATAAATAAATAAATAAATAAATAAATAAATAAATAAATAAATAAATAAATAAATAAATAAATAAATAAATAAATAAATAAATAAATAAATAAATAAATAAATAAATAAATAAATAAATAAATAAATAAATAAATAAATAAATAAATAAATAAATAAATAAATAAATAAATAAATAAATAAATAAATAAATAAATAAATAAATAAATAAATAAATAAATAAATAAATAAATAAATAAATAAATAAATAAATAAATAAATAAATAAATAAATAAATAAATAAATAAATAAATAAATAAATAAATAAATAAATAAATAAATAAATAAATAAATAAATAAATAAATAAATAAATAAATAAATAAATAAATAAATAAATAAATAAATAAATAAATAAATAAATAAATAAATAAATAAATAAATAAATAAATAAATAAATAAATAAATAAATAAATAAATAAATAAATAAATAAATAAATAAATAAATAAATAAATAAATAAATGCACGGTCTACGTTGGTGATGATGATGATGATGATGCATGATGATGATGATGATGATTATGATGATGATGATGAATGATGATGATGTGATGATGAGATGATATGATGATGATGAAGATGATGATGATGATGATATGATGATGATGCTGATGATGTGATGATGATGATGATGGATGATGATGATGAATGATGATGATGATTATGATGATATGATGATGATGCATGATGATGATGATGAGATGATGATGATGAGGATGATGAGATGATATGATGAGGATGATGATGATATGAGATGATGATGATGATGATGATGATATGATGATGATGAATGATTATGATGATGATGATGATGCTGTGATGATGATGATGGATGATGATGATGATTGATGTGATGATGAGATGATATGATGATGATGATGATGATGATGATGTGATGATGATGATTGATGAGGATGATGATGATGATGATGAGAGATGATGATGATGATAGATGATGATGATGCTGATGATGATGATGATGATGAAGATGATGATGATGCTGTGATGATGATGATGAGGATGATGATTATGATGATGATGATATGATGATGAGGATGATGATGATATGATATGATGATGAGGATGATGATGATGAGATGATGAATGATGATGATGATGCTGATGATGTGATGATGATGATGATGATGATGATGATGATGATGATGATGAGATGATGATGATGATGATGTATGATGATGATGATGATGAGGATGATGATGATGAGTGATGATGATGATGATGATGATTGATGATGATGAGATGATGATGATGATGATGATGAGCTGATGATGATGATGATGATGAGGATGATGATGATGATGATGAGGATGATGATGATGATGTGTGATGATGATGATTATGATGATGATGATGATGATGGATGATGATGATGATGATGATGTGATGATGATGATGATGATGATGATGATGATGATGATGATGAGATGAGATGATGATGATGCTGATGATGATGATGATGGATGATGATGATGATGGATGATGATGATGATGATGATGATGATGATGATGATGATGATGATTGATGTGATGATGATGATGAGGATGATGATGATGATGATGATGATGATGATGAGGATGATGATGATGAGGATGATGATGATGATGATGATGATGATGATGATGATGATGATGTGATGATGATGATGATGCTGATGATGATGATGATGATGATGTGATGATGATGATGATGATGATATGATGATGAGATGATGATGATGATGATGATGATGATGATGTGATGATGATGATGATGATGATGATGATGATGATGAGGATGATGAGATGATGATGATGCATGATGATGATGATGATGATGATGATGATAGATGATGATGATGATGATGATGATGATGATTGATGATGATGAGGATGAGATGATGATGAGATGAGATGATGATGATGATGATGATGATGATGATGATGATGATGAGGATGATGAGATGATGATGATGAATGATGATGATGATGGATGATGATGATGCTGATGATGATGATGATTATGATGATGATGATAGATGATGATGATAGATGATGATGATGTATGATGATGATGATTATGATGATGATGAGTGATGATGATGATTATGATGATGATGAGTGATGATGATGATTATGATGATGATGATGCTGTGATGATGATGATGTGTGATGATGATGATGATGCATGATGATGATGATAGATGATGATGATGATAGATGATGATGATGACTGATGATGATGATGCATGATGATGATGATGACTGATGATGATGATGCATGATGATGATGAAGATGATGATGATGCATGATGATGATGAAGATGATGATGATGCATGATGATGATGAGTGATGATGATGATAGATGATGATGATAGATGATGATGATGAGATGATGAGATGATGAGATGATGAATGATGATGATGATGCTGATGATGATGATAGATGATGATGATAGATGATGATGATGCTGATGATGATGATGCTGATGATGATGAGAGATGATGATGATGAATGATGAGGATGATGATGATGATGAGAGATGATGATGATGGATGATGATGATGCATGATGATGATGATGCATGATGATGATGAGATGATGAATGATGATGATGACTGATGATGATGATGACTGATGATGATATGATGATGATGATGATGTGATGGGCTGATGATGATGATGATGATGATGATGATGATGATGATGATGATGATGATGATGATGATGGATGATGATGATGATGATGATGATGATGATGATGATGAGATGTGATGTGATGATGATGATGGATGATGATGATGATGATTGATGATGATTGATGATGATGCTGATGATGATGATGATGATGATGATGGATGATGATGATGCTGATGATGATGATGATGATGATGATGATGATGATGATGATGATGATGATGATGGATGATGAGGATGGATGATGATGATGATGATGATGATGATGATGATGATGATGATGATGATGATGATGATGATGATGATGATGATGATGATGATGATTGATGATGATGATGATGATGATGATGATGATGATGATGTGATGATGATGATGATGAGCTGAGATGCTGATGATTGATGATGATGATGATGATGATGATGATGATGATGATGATGTGATGATGATGATGATGATGCTGATGATGATGATGATCTGATATGATGATGATGATGATGATTGATGTGATGTATGATGAGATGATGTGAGATGTATGATGATGATGATGATGATGATGATGATGATGATGATGATGCTGCTGTGATGATGATGATGACTGATGCTGATGATGATGATGAGATGCTGATGATGATGCTGCTTATGATGATGTATAAACAATGTAGGTTATAGTATGTCAATGTTATTTCTAAAGTTAAACGCTCAGATAATAGTTAAAAAGGTTTATTCTGGTGGTTGGCTGTATCATGAAAACGTCTATATCTCACGGCAATACAGTAGACAATATGGATACAACTAAATGACTTGAACTTTGCAGACGACTTAACTCTTCTCTTCCATACATAACAACAAATGCAGGTGAAGACAGAGAGTGTAGCAACAGCTTCAGTGGCAATAGACCTCAGTATACACAACGGGAAACCGTAAGATCCTTAGATATGAACACACGAATACAATCCAACTACACTTCACAGAGAAATTCTGGATATCGAAACCTTACATACTAGAGTAGCATCATCGATAAATAAAGAGGGTCTGATGTAGAGGTGAGTTGGTGGATAGGCAAGGCAAGGGCAACATTTCTACAACTGAATAACATCTGGAACTCAAACTAACTGTCAAACAACATTAAAATCAAAATTTTCGATACAATGTGAAGACGGTTCTGTTGTATGGAGCTGTAAGTTGGAGAATGACAAAAAGCATTCTCCAAAGACATATGTATTAATAAACAGTTATCTAGACAAGATACTTCAAAATCTATTCTCTAGATACCATCAATAACACCTTCTATGGCAGATAACTAGTCAACTTCTAGCCGAGGCTGATATTAGGAAAAGACACTGGTGGTGGATAGGACACACGTTGAGGAAATTATCAAACCGTGTAACAAGATAAGAACTAACTTGGGATCCTCAAGGTCAAAAGAAAAGAGACAGGCCCAAGAACACATTGCATCGGGAATTGGAGATAGGCATGAAGAGAATGGTGAGCACTTGGGGAGAGCTTGAAAAATAAAGCCCAGAACAGTGTTGGTTGGAAAATGGTGATCGGCCCGCCTATGCTCCACATAGGGTAACAGGTATTGATTCATTGGTCGACTGAATGCTTAGATGATCTTATAAATTTTATACTTGTTTTTTCCATAAATTGTTGTGAAATGATGTGTTTCTTAGAGAATGCTAAACAATGGTCTAATGTGAATGATCTTCAACTTGGTCCCTACAAATATCAAAGAGTCAATTTAACGTAGAAAACCCTAAATGCCTCTGTAAATTGCATGATGTTTGCACCATTAGAGGTTTTATAATGAAGGATACTCCGAATGTTACTTATCTCGATGAAACTGTTCTGTCTTGGTCTTCTCATGTTTTGCTAATATCGTAAAATGTTTTTCGTTCAATGTATTGTGTGAAGTGATTACATAGTTCTAGTATTAACAAGCACTTATTATTACAATTTGTCATTTCTTTCATTAAACTGATTATTTTATGTTGTTCACCATTATTTTTCTTTCCCAGACTTCTGAGAAAAGACTACTTGCTGTTGCATAGAGCATAGACAGCTATCAGCAGAGTGTGCCTGAGAACTGTGACGTCATTATGGACACTGACATTTGAAATCTAACAGACAACTATCTGGTGCTATTTTATCAGATATAAACCAACCTGTTCATTTACATGTTTTACCTTGTACATTTTCACACAGTAGACGGCCTACTACGTTATAATTCAAGCAAGTTAGGCAGAAGTATTAATAGTTCTACTATTCCCATCTGTTGTTACCGGTGTTTTGAAAGAATCAACCAGTAAATGAATGAAGGAAGATTTGTGAAACTTGATTGTATCTACTGCTCTTCTCAAGTGTTTTATTTCATGCACTATTAGTTCACCGTCATAGGGGGAGAGTGCCATTTTCAAGACTTATACTTTTAGGAGAATACATGCTAGTGATGTTTTGTAATTAACCATATAATTAGATTTGTAAAACTTCAAAAACACTAAGACGTCAGATGCATTGTCCATGTTATGCAGGGTAAACCAAATTAATAGGATTTATTTAATCTAAAGAGTTGCTTTTTAAAATCTCGTTGTAAATATGCAAAGTTAATAACTATGTTATAAGCTGACAGTTTCATACATTACAAAATTGATCACCAAAGCGATGTTGTCTCGTCGAATTAG